>VDFB02048458.1:0-104787 GCA_007258455.2 Sequoia sempervirens
ATGGTGAAGGTGAAGATTCTACAAATCGATTCACTATAAGAATTGAAAAATATTACATTGAATTGTGTATGCATCTAGCTAAAACATAGTGTCAACCTGAATACCTTTAGCAATAATCATAGTTGCTCTAACCATCTACTACCCTCCACTCAAGAAAATAACTTGCACACCTGCATCATTTATTTTGCTTATAGAAAGTAAGTTTCATTCCAAACTAGGAATATGCTATACACCATTGATCCCCGAATGAAATCAAGAATCTACCATAGCCAACACTATTTAGATGAGAATAATCTCTGAGGTATACATTTCCACCATCATTTTATTCATATTTTATAAAATAGCCTTGACGTGAGGTCATATGGAAAGAGACACAAAATTCTATCAACCACACATCTTCTAATGCATGTGTATCCAAGGTAGAGAGAAAATCATCACCTTCATCCTAAGAAGATCTGTCAGACTCATCATCAAACTCTCTTTTTCTTTTTCTTCTCCTCTCCCTTACAGTCTCTTCTTAGATTTCCAATTTTACTATAGTTCCAAAATTTCTCCTTGAACTTACCATGATATTTAGATCTCCCATAGGGTTTAGATCTAGACTTATCTTGATTATTTTCCTTCTTGAATTTTACTTTGGATCTTTCATGAACCACTAGGGCCTCCTTAGTTAACTAGTTTAATTTAAGTTTAAATATTACTAAAACTTTAGTGATACTTCTCTATATTTCATGAAATGTATGTGTATTAGTAATAATCTATGTTTTGATTCATTTAAATGGTTCATCTAAAGTAAAACTAGCTTCTGTCATAAATCCCACCTATTAGTATGTTTTCAAATGAGTGATCTAAACAATTCAAAACCTAGAGTGTGTTGTTTAAGCTAAAATGTTTAGATTTGCTTACACAGTAAATTAAAATATAGACAGACATTTGTCTTAGGTCATCTTTCTATTGTTGTTGTCTTTGGACTTCAAGATATTGTCATGCTCAGCTTGATAGATTCATTCTTGTATATAATAAAAATAAAATGAATTATTTTTGTAGATCTTAGAATTGATTTCAACTACATTTAGAATTAGATCATTGCACTCACCCTTAACTCCTTCAATACTTTTGGATTCTTAGTGATGAATTTTTTAGAAAATGCCATAGTCATGTCTATAGTCTCAAAACTAGTAAACAACATTAAAATTGCTATATCTACAATAATTTTATTTGAAAAAGTTTTCTCCCTCAATAGTTTGGTCAAGAGATCATTATGAATCAACTTCAAATGCTCTCTCCTCTCCTTTATACTCTTGTAGATTTTTATTATGAGAACCCTTTTGTCTTGCAATTCAAAACTAATCAATAGTAAAAATGCAAAAAAGCTATCAAGAATAAATTACAAAAGGACTAAACAAAATTCCAAATATAGACTTAGCAAGTCTACACCTTTAATCTAAGTTTGGGATAGAGATACAAATTTTGAAAGTATGTATTAATTATGAGATTGAAGTATAGTTTATATTTTTTATTTTAGTATTATATGTTATAAAAATCAAGAATATTTTATATATTTTCAAATTTATATTATTTAAATTATTTTTTATTTAATAAATTAAAAAGAAGAAAAAAAATATAACCTATTTTTGATAAAAATTGTGAGTATTTTTATATTAATACTTTGGACCATAATCTATTTAATATATCATAGAAAAAAAAATTATGATAAGGTTGTACAATTCACTCAACAAATAGATAGAGAAGTTAATTAATAGGTAAGGAGAGAAAAAGAGCTCCGTAAGGAGAGAACAAGAGAAGTCAACATGCTTAGCTACAAAGTAAAATATAGATAGAAATGTAATCATATTTTAATAAAATATTAAAAAAAAGAAAATAAATCAATTACAAAAGAATTAAAAAGAGAACTATATTATCTAAGTTATGAACCTAATCAATTTAAAGTAACTTGAAATACTATAATAAAACATAGCCTAACTATATATAAAAATATTAAACCTAGAAAAAAACAAATTAATAAAGAAGTAATAATTTTTTTTATTATAAAAGAATCCATTGTATTATGATTTAAATTTTCATAGGTCCTCATGCCGCTTCTTAGCTTATTTTGGCTAGTAGCCACTTCTCAACTTATTTAGGAATTATTTATGGAGCTAGTGACCCCATCAATATTAGACTTTTTTGCTTATATTTAAGAAGTCATCTTATATTTGTTTTTATAGTATTAATAATGGGGTGATCCCATAATAGTGGTTTACAATTTTTGGCCAAACTGGACACTGAAATTATTATTTTTAACTAAATCTTCACATTCGGGCACCTATAGCGGCTAAACTGTGAGGAATTTGAAGATGGTGCAAACTAGAGTCTCATCAAATTTTGTCCTGTAGATTCTAAAATAATTTTTTCAAAATTTTGGAATCAATTTGCACTTCTTTTTCCATCTCCCACAAAAATAGATTTTTTCGTAAAACAACATTTTTAAAAAGTGACGCAACGTATAACGCATAACTTTTTTTCCATGAAGGATAAAATTCTAATTCTTTCAAATTTAGATTTGTAACTCTATATCTAGTGCTTCCACTTGGTTAGATAGTTTTTATTGAATATTTTTTCCTTAATCAAGTTTCAAAGTCAAACGAATTACAATTCAGACACAGCGCACCGTATAACGTAACTTTTTTTGTATATGTCAAAATTTAATTTTATTTTTTTTGTTGGATCAAGGACTTCAATATCTGGTGCATTCATATTTTTTCAATTTTTTTTTTTATAATCTTCTATTTTTCCATGTGAAGAACAAAGAAATTCATTTTCGATGAAAAACCTATGTTTAATAAAACTTAAAACAAATACATAACAAAACCAAAACATATTAAAATTATATTCATTGGATAGCTTGTTCGAGGAATACCATAATCATTTCAAATAAATTTTAAATGAATTCATTTGATCCCCCAAAATCTAAATCAAAAGTGATTTTTTATCAGCATTTTGATAGGTGTAAAGGAGACGCATTTATAGGTATGGTTTAAAACTAGCGAGGTTCTATCCAATGGGGTTTGATCTAAGGTGATTTGATCAAACCCCCTTCAATTGGAATCCTTAAATTAGAACTTTTTAAGGCTTAAATCATTATATTTTCCAAAAATATGTGATTTCAGCTAAAATTTGTTCCTCTCAGGAATTGTAAACCACTATTCTGACAGCACCCAATGATTTGTGTATTTAGGAATTATTTGTGGAGTTGGTGACCCTCATCAATATTATATTTTTTTGCTTATATTTAAGAGGTCGTCTTAAATTTGTTTTTATAGAATTAATAATGATTTGTTGGTTATTTATTTATTACATATAGTCTATAATTTTACTATAAGGTTGAGGGTTCAGATATAAGTATAATATGGTGTGGTTGTGAGATAAAAGGAAAATGGACAAGTTGGAGAAGAAATGCATCAATTATCTTAAATTTTTAATTAGTTATTTTATGTTGAGGATTCCAAGTGGGGTTAGAAGTAGTTTGGATAGGAGGATGTGTGGTGCTTATGAAGTTAAGGAGCTTTGCTAAGTCGAGCTATAGAAGTTGATAGAAGTAGATCATCTAAACTTTATATATTCTTTACTTTTTCTTGGAACTTTTGATTCTTTGTATATTTTACGGTATTTAACTATTCATTGATCTAATACTATGATGGTTTCTAATATAAAGAAAAGAGAATGAGCATCCATTACCCACAAGATTGTTTCCATTCAATAATATGTAATTGGATTAAGCTAATCCATCAAATGAGATCAAACTAAATAGGAATTAGAATGGGCACCAAAATTTTACCATTACACTATTATTTAAATAATTTTTTTAAGACTATTTAAAGTTTTATAAATAATTTTTATTTTATTTTTTCATAATTGAATGTACAATATTTGAATATAAAATTAACTTTAAAATATAAAGAAAGTAGAAGAGAGATAAAATATGGTTCCAATTACTATAAATTTTAGTTTAAATGATATGAAATAAAATAATTTGAAAGGATAGTTAAACATGGAAACCAATTTTTTTACTCATTAAAAGATATTTTTTAATAACTAATATTAAAAACTAATATGAAAGAATGAATTGAAAATACAAATAAAGTTATGAATCTTTTGTTGTTAAAAATAATCAATAATAAAAATTAATATATAAAAAATTGAATGTAAAAATTAAACAATTTATTTTTATTATTAAGAATAATGAAAAAACTAATATAAAGAAAAAACAATTAAGTATAAAATGGAAACTGATAATTTTTTATTAGATTTTTCTTTAACAAATAATAAAAATTAATATTAAAATATAAAACAATTTCGATCATAAATCAATTGTAAAATTTAATAGTAAAAAATAAAAAAGTGGAATATGAAAATAAAGACATTTAGATACAAACGAAAAAATAATGAAATAATTAGTTCTCAAAACTGAAATGGAAGGACAAGTTACAGATGAAAAGAAAACCAGAGATGGTAAGGAGGATCACAAATTTAATAGCTCGAAAGAGTACTTCGAGCACAGCAGACAGGCCGTTTTACTTTATGTGAGATAAAAGTGGAGGCAGGTCCCTGAGAATGATTTTATTTGGTTGGAAATGGTGGACAAATGATATTAGTGAGAAGGTAAAGCATATGAACCAATGAAGTGAGAAACCTCTGGAGATTGTTATAAGATGAGCCCCCTGACGTGAAGGCACTCCTTGCACACTCCTTGAAACAGTGTGCTTGTTTCCTTATTTCTTTGCTTGACCATCGGGCATCATGAGCCTCCACACGAGCGCTTCCACATCTGCTCGAGAGATAGGCTTTTCTGTCATCTCCCATCAGATCTTCCAAGTGGCAGTTACAAATCTCCAATTGGTGGCCTCATCGACATGCAAGGGGTAGCAGATCATACCGACGCCCTCTGCTATGCTTTCGAGCGTCGAGTTCCACTCACCCTGGGTTAAAAACCCTTCAAGATCATGGTGAGCCAACAGTTTCTTCTGTAGCATCCAGCTTACAAAACAAACTCTTCTCCTTTGCTTCCTGTAGAAGGTCATGCGATGCAGATCTGAGCGAATAGCCCACAGGAAGGGATGCTTGCTCACCTCAAAAACCCAGGCGAACTCCATCAGATCATCCTCTAACATCACCGCTAGGTACTGCTGAAACATACACCACGGAGGACGCAGTTTGTGTATCCAGTCACTCCATACAGCTACTTTTTTCGTTCCATATTCTCTCCTTGCCTTGGTTTGTAGGTAGGACACGAAAAATGCGCGGGCAGAAGTACAAGAACCTTCTTGCGAGCGGGAGATGCAAATTCATAATTGAAATTCAAACTTAACCATGATAGTGACTGTCACCGTAGGGAGTAGAGAAGAACGGAAAGCACAACGGAAAACAAAACGGAAAAAAAAAGTTCGGTGGACCCCACGGCAGCCACTCTAAGCAGTCAACGCTTAGAGTGTGCTGGTTAAGCCGTGCCCTTCACCCTTAGAAATTTACACCACAGTGCTTTCGAGTTTTTGAAAATTTTCCATACTAGTTTAGCCCCCAATGCCCTATTTTGGAGATGCAAGTCCTTTACACCAGCGCCCCCGTTGCTTTTAGATAATTTCACAGTTTCCCAATTCAAGAGCGGAAGTTTGTGATTTTCATTGGCCCCGTCCCACAAAAAGTTCCTTTGGATTGCTGTGAGCCTTTTTTCCATCTTTCTGGG
This sequence comes from Sequoia sempervirens, assembly GCA_007258455.2. Classification (NCBI taxonomy): domain Eukaryota; kingdom Viridiplantae; phylum Streptophyta; class Pinopsida; order Cupressales; family Cupressaceae; genus Sequoia; species Sequoia sempervirens. Next base: position 5,744 of record VDFB02048458.1, read on the forward strand.
TAGTTCCAAGCATGCTAAAAGATAGATTGGGATTGCTCTCACAACTTTTAGCATGGTGATTCTACTAGCCAAGGTTAACCATCTCCCACGCCAGCTTCCTGAGGCATCCTTACATTTCTTGTATGTTTCATCCCAAAGCCATTGTTTAATTTGTCCTTCGAAGAGAGGAACGCCAAGGTACTTAAAAGGAAAATTTCCTTTATTGAAGCCTAAGATGGCTTTGATTCTCCATTTGATGCTTCTCGGCACATTAAAGAAAAAATGCAAGATTTCTCCCGGTTAATTTGTTGGCCCGCCTCCAGTTCCATTTTGTCCACCACACCTTTCATAATTTTTGCTTCATCCACTGAAGCTTCACCATACATCAGGGTGTCATCGACAAAGAGCTAATGTTTGCGGGAATGGACGGTGCCATAAAGATACCTTTCCACCTATGTTGGAAATGCAATTTTTAAATAGGTTTGTTGAAGGAGTCTGCTAACAGTACAAAGAGAAATGGGGATAGCGGGTTGCCCTGCCTGATTCCCTTGGCCCCTTGAAAGATTCCACGATGGGCACCATTTATTAAAATTGAGTATCTGACATTTGAGATGCAGTTGAAAACCCAATTCCGCCATTTGTTCGAGAAGCCCAATTTTTCCATTGTTTTAATCAAATATCTCCACTGGACATGATCATAGGCTTTACTTAAATCCAATTTTACCATCATGCCTCTGCGATTACCTTTTTTCAATGAATGGATGGTTTCATGTGTCATTATTACACCATCTGTTATATTTCTCTCTGGCACGAATCCGCTTTGCTGAGATGAGATGATACGGGGAATAATTTTCTTAAGTCTATTGGCCATTACCTTTGTTATAATTTCGTAACTTGTATTGCATAAAGAAATGGGTCTATAATCTGCATATCTTCTAAATAAATTATTAAACAACATATGAGAAAATTAAAATGCAACTTAAAATTATTCAATTATCAACTCCTCTAGTTTTGAGTAACTTAACCAACAATTTTTTTAAAGTAGTTTAATCCTCAAACATAATGCATTGTTTTAAATGCACATCAAAATCTTAAAATGAATTCAACCAATGCCTATTTAAATAAGGAAAAATCACATTTAAAATTTTTAATTATTATTTTTGGTGTAAAATAGTGTTTTGTAATTATAAGTTAATTTTTGTTAAACATATCTTTATGATGTATTTAACCTAAACAACTATTTTTTAATGTTTATTAGAATGCAAAAAAAAAAAAAATGTTTAAGCTACAAAAGTTTTGCCAATCAACATGTGCAACATGTATTTATTACATATAATTTTAATAATTGTAAAATTTAATGTTTTTTAATTAAAATATAAATACTTAAAAATATAAAATTTAAACATATAACAATTTATAAATTATTTAAATTAAATTTAAAATATTGGCATTAAATATATAATGATTTATAAAATACTTAAATTAAGTTAAAAATATTAACATTAACTTTAACAAAATCGCCTTTATTGTGGCATCCATAGAAATATATTTATGAATAATTTTGTAATTATTAAAAATTAACAATTTCTAACTTTAATTAAACATTAAAAATTTCTTTAAAATTTCTTAAAAATTAGATAAATATTGTTTTTGATTACGGTTTTGTGGAAGAAAAATGTCCTAAAAATATTGCAACAAAAATGTTTATGGTTAGTATTCCGGAAAATCCACCCTTATTGGCCCAAATTTTTTAGCGAATAAAATTGAAGAAAAATAATTTTTATAATTTAAAAAGTTAAAAATCGTGCATTTAATCTTAACAAAATTAAAATATAATATATTAAATTTGAAATATAATGTACGAAAAAAAATACTGAATTAATATGGAATTTTGATTCAGTGCAAGCAAAATATTTAATCACTAGTTAAAGCATGGGTGGTGCCTATAGTTCCTTAGCACGAACTAAAAAGAGGGAAATAAATTTGTGGAGCCACATGGATTTTTAACAATATGCAATTGCTGCTTATTTCCAACCCCCCCTTTTTTTCACATAGCTTATTTTCAATTCCTAAATGCTGCTCCATTAAAATAGGAAAATATTCCAAATTATCCTTTCCCAACAATAAAATTTATGCATGAGAACACTTTACTCTTAAATTTAAGCAGAAAATGGAGTCCATGAGGACATGAGGTAAGTGTCACATTGTTTATACTAAATTGCTTTTAACATTAATAATAGCACTACTATTAATATGAATCATAATATTAATAATATTATAATAATACTAATAATCTAACATAATCCAAACTAGATATATTAATAAAAATATAATAATATAATAGTAGATACATTAAAGTATAAATATTAATCTAATAATATTACTATATAATAAAAATATTAAAAAAAAATTATAATATACTAGGATAATAATAATAATATATATCAAAAAAATCATTTTCTAAATGATCTATCAATTGACCTCATTACCACACAAATATATACAAAAAATAAACCATTTATTTTCCTAATATTAATAAAAATATAATAATATTATAGTAAATACATAAAAAAATATTAATATTAATATAATAATATTACTATATAATAATAAAAAAATAATAATTATAATATACTAGAATAATAATAATAATAATAGTAAATAAATAAATCATTTTATAAACGACCTATCAATTGACCATGTCCCATACAAATGTATACAAAAAATAAACCATTTATTTTCCTAATTGACCTTCCACACCTCTTCTGTGTACCCATTGCACGCCAAGGTGCCATTGCACGACCCCTTGCATAAACATCATCTTAAATCTCATTAAATTCCTAAGTTTTGTAGCCTCTTTCTATGTTGTTCATGGTGCCTCCTCCATTAATTTCTCAATTCTTAGCCATCCAAGAATATGCACTTTTTATGACTTTATTTCCTGCACCTATTTGCTCTCTCCCTTTTTTCATGTGTGGGATTTTGTTATTTGTCTCTGAAAACTTCCAGCTTCTCCTCTAGTAGTGACTCTTAGTATTTTGTTCCTTTTGTTTTTCTTTTTTCCTTCATTCTTTTTTTCCCCTACACACACTTTAATTTGTGGCTGCATTGAATTTTTTTGGGATATTATTTTATTTTCCCTTCTCATAAACATGATCATAACATGAAAACTAATCTTTATTGCTAACAATTTTACTCATAAAATTTGCATGATTGATTTTGCGAATTGACGAATTTGGGTGTCCACAACAGAAAAATCCAAAGTTTTTTCGTTTCACACGAAAATTAGCAAGTAGGTCTGGATGATGTCTCATTCTCTGCAAAATGATTTCACTCCAGCCCATTACAAAACCTAGCGCCAAAACTATAGCCAAAAAACAAGAAAAATTCAGACACAGAGGCCAAACCTCAAAAGAACTTGTTCAAGTTTGCAAACGTAGAGAAGTCTTCTACCCATTCCAATCCCTCCTCCGCCACCAACCCTATCTTTCATTTCAGAAATTCAATGGCCATTGTCGAGACCATCTGGTGCCTCATAAGCTCAACCCCCTTCAAATCTAAGAGAAAGGGATAAACCTTCACTACTTTGTCCGTCTTCCACAAGAGCTCCAAATTAGAGCGACGCAGAATCCCTTTGCCCATGAAGGCTGCTTTCAAGGTCCCCTCCAAACCACCCAAAAAGTCACCACGGAATAAATTCACCATCATTTCTCTAGCATCCGCCTTGGGCACTGCAATGTCCAAAATAATAGCCAATAACTATGAGGATATGTAAGCATTATCCCTTGCATACTCCTTTCTGGCCAAGTGACCCTTTCCTAAAACCATTTTAATTGCTACCAAGACTAGGGGATCACCCACGAGCAGAATGCGTTTAACCCTTTGATTTGTGATTTTTGTGAACGTTGCTTGCCTCTCCATTGCCACCAAAGAAACATGAGTATCCATGCTGAAACATTCCAGCCCCTCCACAGAGACTAAAATAATGAATTTTGAATGGCTTAGCTTTGCCATTATCGTCACCCCGGCCGAAAAACCACCTGCACAGAGACAACCAACAAATTTTTTTTTTGAAAAGCACTCAAATGAACTGCCACCACCCACCAACATTATTAAAGCCCACAATCTACAAGGCTGAACCAAGACACACGAGCAAGGAATAATGACAATGCAAGGCAATCCATCCTTGCATGTGGTTTTCGTCCTCTAAAAATAGGCTTTAACCAAGGCATCGCCTCGTAATAAAGACCAGCTTTCACCAAGCCGATTTGCATGATCTACCATAAACTCCGTACCCTTCGTGCCTCATCGTTTGGCAAGGCCATCACATTTCACTAAAACGACAGCCACCTCCAAGAAGCTTCCTTTTTTGAGCTGACTCAGACCCCTCAGAAATCCCTCTATTGATGACCACCATACTAAGATGCCTTAGGATACCGCAAGAGAAAAGGAAGAAGTGATGTGGCCATACCACGTGTTTGACATCCTTCACACCCCCGTCAACACCCCTGTGTCCTCTCACTTTGCCACCAAATCTTCCGCCAAATCACTCAGCCGTGCGAGTGGGTGAAGGAGAGATGAAACAGGGAGGGGAGGGGCCGAGCACCCTACCTCCCACAATATAAAGTTTCATATTTTTACTTTTTACTAGTAGAACTAATTTATGGGAACATTTTAAGTGAACATGGACGACGTATCGCACCAGTGCCATCAGTCACGTGAAAAAGTCATTGCAATTTATAGGGAGACAGATACCAGACCAATTCTGCAGTCTAAAAAAATAAAAAAGAACAACATTTTAAATAAACATTACCAGTTTAAATAATAATAATAATAATAATAATAATAATATAATTCAAGAGATTTTGATTATTCTATTTAAAAAAAGTGATATTTAAAGTATTATAATTTATTAATATTGATGACTATTTGCAAAGATACATGTATAGATAGAATACATGTTTACCACACAAAGAACAATTTTATGATTTTCTTATAAGATATTTCGACATGGAACAAAGGGAAGGAGCTAATATTTAAAGTTTCATAAGGTGTTAAAAATATATTATTATTCATTTACTTTATATATTGTGTTTCCTTGTTTATATTTAGAGTATACCAAATCTTGCTATTCTATCAACATGTATATTTCTATATATTATTTAAGTTATATACTTGATATTCAACTTCTAGACTAGTATTTAGAGTTTCAAGGAAAATGATTAGTAATTAAAAATTATGAATAATAATTTGGTTTTAATGTTTTGTATTAAATATATTTGAATTTTAATATTTTTCTATATTTTTTTTATAATCTTTATTATTTTTTTATAAAATAATAATACAAATGTAGTTGATATATCAAAATTAAATTACGAATAGAGTGGATTTTAGTTAAAAGAATTCAAGCATGGAAAAAACATGGCTACGAAGAATTTTTTCTTATAATTAAGTGTAAATAATAATCATATTAAAAAATATGATTCTTAATTGTGAGGTACATGTTTTTTCCTTGATAAAGGAATAAACCAAACAATTCATTATATATATTTCTATTAAGAATGTTTGATAATTCAAGTGTACACTCTTAAAATAACTTATAAAAGGTTGATTATATATAATGAAGAAATACATTTGATGAATGTTACAAATTTATGGAAGTAAATAAATAGCCTTGTCATTGTATCTTTTTTTATTTGAAAGAAAATAAGAGAATACAAAATTTAAAGACTCAATCACTATTGTTTCGACAAAGATATATTGTCACAAGTCGATGCAACCATTTGTTCACATTTTCCCCTACAACCTCATCAACACCTCAATACTCCCCGTTGTCTCTAGGGATTCCTCAATTTTGATACAATAGGTAAATGAATGATTCACATACTCTTCTTCATATTGCAAGTGAATGGACTAGAGAGAAAGTCTTTATCCAATGTCAATAACTCATGCTTTCTATAAGTGTATAATATTTGTTGTCAAGTTGGGTGGGTGTAATTTTTTCCAAATACACCATTGGGTTAGGAGTATTACTACATGGGACTACAAACTTTAATACATCTCTAGTTGATTGTCGAGTGTGGGGTTTGCAACATCTATGTTATTAAAGTTGCATTACTTCAATGTAGTGCAACGAGTCATTTATGATGTGATCAAATAGTTAAATTATTTTAAAATATAAAATATTTTATCTTTATTGGCTTATCTCCTACTATAAAAATTATCTCAAGATTGAGTTATATGGGTTATTAGGTTGATAATTTTAGCACCAATGGTCCTCTTTCTATCATGAAATTGTTGGTTATGAAGCTTGACCTTATTGGTTCCAGAGCCCATTTCATTGTCGGGAGGGGGGGCAGGTTCAAGGGTGGTACCCCCCTTATGGGATCTAAGGGGGATGGCCCCTCGGTGGGTGTTTTGAGGGTTACGTGCCCCAACAAGGGTTCAGGGAAAACACCCCTAAAAGACTATGAGAGAGCTAAGAGGAAGTTACAATGGATTTGATGTAGGTTATATACCTTCATTTTGAAAGATGAAATAAAGGAACGACTGACTGTTTCTCCATGGATGTAGCCCATATTCGGTGAACCACGCGTATCTGTCTTTGTGTTTTGTGTTATTTTATATCTTATTTTTACTTTCATTTTATTGTATATTGCTTTGTGATCCTATTCTTAACAACTAGTATCAGAGCCATAGATTGCTTTGCGATCCTATTCATAACAAATAGTATCATAGCCATACATTTATTTGGATAATTAAATTGAAATGGTGGTTCTTGGTTTGAGTGGGAGCAATGACAAAAGAAGGAAATTTTAGGGTCGATAAGTTTAATGGCCAAAATTACCAACTATGGAAGATGCAAATATAGGAAGGATATTTTCTTACTATTGGGTGGAAAAGCAAAGAAGTTGACAAATATTACAGATGAGGAATGAGAGATTCTTGACAGAAAGTCACTAGGAACAATATAGTTGTGTCCGACAACATCGGCGGCTTTCAATATATCAAAATAAATGACAACAAATGGTCTAATGAAGGCATTGACTAAATGTATGAAAAACCCTCAGCTTCCAACAAGGTATTTCTTATGAAAAATTTATTTAATATGAAAATGTTTATTTAATACAAAAAATGTTAGAAGGTGGATTTGATACTGATCATTTAAATGAGTTTAACACAATCACCATTTGATTATGGTTTTTACGAGTAAACTGTGTGATTCCACAATAATGAGTCCCACTTCTAAGACATCATGACTTTTTTCCTGAAATCACATATTTTTAAATTTTTTTATAGATTTAAGCCTTAAGGGGTTCCATCTAAAGGAGTTTAATTGAAGAAGGTTAGATAAGACCCCTTTAGATGAAACCCCATTTTATATAACCCCTATAGTCTTAAATGATAACCACAATGGAGTCTCATTCACACCTATCAAAATGTTGACAAAAAAATTACTTTTTCTTTATCTTTTGAGGGATCAAATAAAGTCATTTAGAAATTATATTTTGTAAGTATGTAGCCCTTATTATAAGCTTTCGAAGAAGTATAATTTTGAATATTTTTATTTTTATTATTATATTTAAATTTTATTTCTTGTGAATGTAGGTTTTTCACCAACATAGGTTTCTTTTCACACACATGGAAAAATAGAAAATTAGAGAAAACAATTTAAAAAATATTTGTGTGCAAGTCATTGATGTCCTTGTTTCAAAAAGAAAAAGAAAAAAAATTGATACATACATAACAAGTTATGCGTTACGACATACACCTATGTATAGAATATAATTACTTTGACTTCGAAAATTAATTTAAAAAAATATGCATCAAAAAATTATGAAAAAATATCCATGCACTATATATTGATGTTACAAATATATTTTAAAAGATGATTTTATCCTTTCTTTAAAAAAAATTATGTGTTATGACATCAACATCATGTTTTAAAAATGTTATTTACTATAAAAAAAAATGGTTATTGAGAGTTAAGTAAAAAAAATCACAATTTTTTTTTAAATATATATTTAGAATCTACATACAAATCCTCACAAATCACTAGTTCACATCATCTCCAAATTATTAATGGTTTAGTTACTATAGGTTCCATAAAGTAAAAATTTGGTGAAAGATATTGATTTCAATATCCTACTTTGGCCAAAAAACTAGGACATGGTATTGTGGGATGAGCCAACTTTAATGAAGAGGCTAGGGATATCTTGATTTTGTGCTCATTGCCAAAAAGTTGGAATAACTTGGTCATGAATGTGAGTAATTCTATTTTTGGTTTATTAATTTTAAAGTTTGATGATGTTGATTTATCCTTAGTGAGAAAATATGATGGAAAAGCACATGTGAGACATTAGGTAATTCTTTAACTGTGGAGAATAGGGGAAGATAAAGGGAGAGAAGAAAGAGCCCAAGAAATTGTTTGTAATTCTAAGAAAGCTAGATCCAAATTTAGAGGAAGGCTATGCTAACATTGCAGGAAGAAAGGACACTTGAAGAAATAATGTTGGCCTTGAAAGGGAAAACAAGGAGATGAACAACAAGAAAATTTAATAAGGAAGAAAATTTGGCAAGTGATGTCTTGAAGTATTCTTTAATCCTTTCATTAGTTAATATTACTACTACTTAGGTGTTAGACTCGAGGGCTTCATTTCATGCCACAACCTATTGGGATTAAAATCCATTTTCCTTTACTTGAATCCCTTCCCATGTTCATGCCTTAATCCTTCACCCAAGTGATAATAAATCATAGATATCTTACATACATGTCACATTGCATGAATTATTCCTTGTGCCTAGCCAAATAAAATTCAAAGTTGGCTAAAGCATTCCCTTTTTGGGTTTTGGGTTTTCAATTTTTTGAATCTTGTCATAAATTTCTATCTCTATCAAGCTCTTCTTATTTCCCTTTTAGAATCCATCAAAAATGCCTAAGTATAAATATTTTGGGTTTTTTAGTCACTACCCTTAACTCTTAAATTTTATTGTTTTCATGTTTCCTTTCCCCTTCCGTCGATCGATCGCCGAAGCTTTGATGGAATCCTTCAAAATATATCTGTCTTGAAATTTTAAGCTTTGGAGATCAGTCATCATCCTTAATCCTTACCATCCTTTTCATCATGGCATATGAGTTCTTACTAATCCTTGACCCCTAATGTCATAGTCTTTGGTCTTCAGCAACCAAGTTTCTTTCCTAACTTCTATCTTAGTTTGTGATAAGGCATAGTTCTTCTTCCCGATCCTTGTTGCTTGATGTCGCAGTCTTCAGTCTTCGACGACTAGGTTTCTTTCCGAACTTCTATCTTATTTTGTGATAAGGATTAGTTATTCCTTTTGATCCCCAATCCATTTCCCATTGTAGAAACCTACTCGAGTCTTTCGAGTGTTAGGTCTTTAGAATTTCATCTATTCCCTTTTCCTTTTCAAGTATAAGATATGGTTGAGGATCGAAGGTCGATTCTCAATGACCCAAAGGATGATTTTTCTTGGCATAGTTTTGTAACTACTAATTTTTTGGGGCCTAATTTTTTAGTGATAAGCATCAAAACCAATTTTGATTGGCCAACGAAGGGTCATTCTGAGGTTGTGATAATTTTAATGTTTCTCTCCCAATAAGATCTTTAGAGAAAAGCAGGCTATGTTGAAAAGTATCCCTAATTCCAACTTGATCCTCCATTCTTGATAACATCTCTAGACCAAGGCTTATCCTATCCTCTAGCTTATCCCAGCTTATAGGTGTTCGGCATTTTCTCTCATACAATGCTTTGAATGGATCTATCTTGATTGCAGAATGATAAGAATTTTATATGTGAATTCAACCAATGGTAGATAATCCTCCCACATGTATTGTTGATCCATGCAATACTTTTGAGTAGTAGATCTTCAAGCACTTGGTTCACGCTTTCATTTTTTTTAGTTCATTTCCAGATAATATGCTAAAATTATGTTGAAACGAGTCCCAAGTGAGGAGAACAAGGTTTTTCAAAACCTAGATGTCACACGAGCATCCCTATTTGAGATAATCTTCTTAGGAATCCCATGCAACCTAAACACCTCTTGTATAAATTTCCTAGTTATGACAGGAGCTCCATCAGTTAAATTCCCTGGAATAAAATGTGCTACCTTGGTAAGCTTATCCACTACCACTAAAATGGCATTGTGCTTATCTCTTGACATAGGTAGACCTTGCACAAATTCCATGCTAATGACTTGCCACTTACTTTTGGAAACATCATGAAGATATAAAAGACCTGCAAGGTGATGATGTTTTTCCTTTACCCTTTGACACTCTAAGCATTTTGCAAAAAATCTTGTAGCACCCCCCTTCATTCCCTTCCAGAAATACAATGGATTCACATCAGCCAACGTTTTGGTCACACTAGGATGTCCAGAGTATGGTGCATTGTGAACTTCTTTCCACACTAGGTTCCTTAACTCCTCTGAATTAGGTACATAAATTCTCCCCTTAAACCTTAGTAATCCATTAGGCTCAAAGTGAAATCCTTCATACCTTGCATCTTGTGGATTATCTGATAGTGCTTGCTTGAATTGCTCGTAATATCCATCACCCTTGGATTTTTGCAACAGTTGGCCTTAAATTCAGTTTGAATTGATACCATTGAGGCGATGTGCCTCCTACGACTTAGGGAATCGGCAACCCGATTCTCTTTTCCCTTGATGTAGTTGATGTTGAAGTCATAATCAGATATCAACTCCAACCACCTCCTTTGTTGTGCATTCAGATTAGGTTGGATAAATAAATACTTCATACTGTAATAATTAGTTTTTATTTCAAAAGGATTTCCTAACAGATAGTGTCTCCACATCTGCAATGCATGGACAACTATTGGTAACTCTAAATCATACGATGCATAATTTTGTTCATAGGGCTTCAACTTCCTTAAATCATAAGCTATGACTCATCCTTCTTGCATTAAAACTCCTCCTAAGCCTTCACCCAATACATTCATGATGACAATAAAGTCGCCCTCTAGATTAGGTACCATCAATATCGGTGAGATAGTCAACTTCTCCTTGAGTAGGTCAAATACTGCTTGACATTTTTATAACCACTCAAACTTCTTCCTTTTCCTCTGTAATGAAGTAATAGGAAAAGCTATATGTGAAAATTTTGTAACAAAAATTTGATAGTAACCAACCAAACCCATAAAACTTCTAATCTCTAGTAAATTCTTGGGTATTGGCCACTCAAGCATCGCTTTTATTTTAGTTGGATCATCTGCAATTCCATCAGCGAAAATTATGTGACCTAGATACTACACCTCCTTCTGAAAGAAGGTACACTTAGAGATTTTTGTATATAGCTTGTGCTCTCTTAATCATTGAAGAACAATCTCTAAATGTTTACAATGCTCCTCTTCATTCTTGGAATAGATTAATATATCATCCAAGAAAACCTATACAAACCTATCCAAGCAATCCTTAAACACACTGTTCATTAGGTTCATGAATGTTGTAGGTGCATGTGTAAGTCCAAAGGGTAGGACCATGAACTCATAATGACCGTATCTAGTCCTGAAAGCAGTTTTGAAACTGTCTTCGCCTTTGATCCTTAATTGATGATGGCCTGATCACAGATCAATCTTTAAAACACTATTGCTCCTTACATTTGATCAAAAATATCGTCAATATGTGGAAACAGGTACTTATTCTTTATCGTAGCTTTGTTAAGCATTTGATAATCTATACATAAGTGCATTGTACCATCTTTCTTCTTCACGAAGATCATTGCCACTCCCTAGGGTGAAACACTGGGTCTTATTAGTCCCTTGGACAACTCCTCCAACTGTGCTTTAAGCTCCATTAATTCCATTGTGGTCATCCTATAAGGCACTTTAGATATAGGTTTTGACCCTAGCACTAGGTCGATGGAGAAATCAAATGCTCTCTTGGGAGGCAATCCATGTAGTTCTTTTGGAAATACATCCACAAATTTCCATAAGATGGGATATCTCTCCATAACCATTTCTCTAGATTCCACCACTTCACCTTCTTCAATATCTCAAGAGTCTTGTGGTCCATAATATGCAACATCATCTTGATAAATGAACTCAAGTTACATTCCTCAAGTTTCTCCATTTTAACTGCAAAGAGTTGACAACCTTTCTTCTTCACCCTATGCATCTCTACGGCGAAAATCTACCGCAACTTGATTTCTCTAGGTGTTCCTTGCAATACCACCCAATTACCTAGATTTTCTAAACACTACTATTTTAGCATGACAATATATTTTGGCTCTATGTTTCCATAGCCAATTCATTCCTAAGATGACATCATAAGAACCTAATGGAGCTATGTACAAGTTTACTTCCGTAGAGAAACTTGGAATTTCAACCCTTGCCTCAATTAAACATTGATCCACTATTGCTCTTATCTAGTTTGCATACTCTACAACCCAAGACTTTTCCATAAAACTAGTCTTTCTAGAAATTTGGTTAGCTATTCTAGGTGAAACAAAATTTTCTATCGATCTAGTATCAATAAGAATGGAAATAGGTATACCAAGAAAAGTACCTAGAGTTTCCACCGGAGTGATTTGGTAATCTTCTTGTTGATTGTCCAATGCTGCATGGATCCTCTACTGAAATGCAACCCGTTGAGGAGGAAGTGAGTTACCAACTGGTTGTGATCTTGATGGTCTGTTGGGACATTGATTGGAAAAATGATCCCCACCACATGTAAAGCGTCCCATAAGATGGAGGAATCTCCTCTATTTATACAAAAACTTGAGCAACTTCTGGCTAAAAACAAGCCCATAAACCTACCACTTCTCAAGAAAAAAGATCAACCCAATAAATTAAAAGAAGGCGGTGGATTCAAAAGCAATGAATCAAAACAAATGCTTAGCCAACTGCCTTCTCTATAGGAAAACAAGGTTATTCACTCAGAAATACAAGGTAAAAAGCTTCACAAATCAACTCCTCTCAGCCATCTCTCCACTTGACTTATTCCCACATTCTATTTTTTCCTTATACACTGGAGAAGACATACATATAAAACTTCTAAATGCAAGAGAACATCATGCTTTGGCGCCACATAAACTTGTGTGCCCTTATTTTGGTGTCTGTAGTTTGAAGACCAAATCAAAATATGTTTTACACGTTTAATATTCCACATTGTGTTCCCAACAATGAATAAGTCTTTAGTTTGCAACTTATAAACTTGGCTCTCTCTATATTCCTACGCGCTTTATCTTATGTGTTTCCCATAGTCTTATACACAACACTTTAAATTAATATGCAAGGTCATTCAAATCTATGCGCCAACTTATATTTGCTATGCAACATGCTATCTCATATATATTACGCTTAATATCACACACTTAAATAATCATTTCCAACACTATTATTTAATATATATATTTATATTATATTATATATATCTTAACTTATATAATTATAAAATGCATTATTTAATATTTGAATTCATATACACATTTACATATTTTACACAATAATGATGCCTGCAAATACATATATATATACACATATGTGTGTGTATATATTTGCTCGTATGTACGTTTATTTATGTGATTATATATAGACATATTAATATATGTATATATATTATTATTGTCTCGACATTCAAACACATGAAATCACAACTCCATTGATTGACATACATACATGAAGTGTATATACTTCATTGACAAATATGAACACACAAAGAAGAATTCTCACTAGATAAAGAGACTCAATCACATAACCTTAATCAAGAACATTCATAGACAATATCATCACCTCTTCTATATTATGCACAAACAATAATAAAGGTTACCTACCAATTCCCAAGCTAACTCAACTAAACCAAACTAGAAGTGAGTGTGTGAAAGTTCAGCTAGGCTTATTAAGGGTTACCAAACCAAGCTCCTCTCTTAAGTGATACTCCCCCTCACATACTTGAGGGATTGCATATGTTCCTACATCTATCTTAATACATTGCATAGGTAGGTATCCATTCATATTAAATCCATTTGCATCATAAAAAATTTGCATTGACAAAGCATTTAAAATATTCATATTACAATACATATTCTTTCATCGTATTTCATCAATATGAAACATAATCATTCCTTTAAAAGCGATAACATCTTAATGCATATTTACATATTTCATTCATCTGTTGAACCTATTAATCCCAGGATTTACATTTAACAACATTTTCATTCATGAAGGTAAAAGTAACGTAGTAACTATGGGACAAGGTGTAACATGTTGCTCCTACTAACTCACATTAATAGTGATGCTTCTCCCAATCACTTGCAATCAATATATGGGATTTCTAATGACCTTAGGAATCTATTTTAGAGGGATTTCTTTTTGTCCTTTGATCTTTTGCAAATAAAGTGATAATTTTCTAGGGTTAGCTCTTTCATGAGTATTTATTTTAAGGAATTCCCAAATCATTTTCAAGATTATTGGATTGGAAAAAAAGAACATAGATCTTTTGTAGGAAGATATTCAAAAAGGTATTCATCAAGAAAAGATCGAAAAGCAATTTTAGAACTGGGGGTGTTGGATAGATGGTAGGAGATTCTAGCTACAAGTGGTTGAGGGCTTGAGGTGGCAGGAAGTCTCCCGCATGTGGGGCTTACAAGTTGTTTCTATCTTGTAGGTACTCTCATAATACCCTTGTAAAAATTAGTGGCATGTTTGTGTTGGTTATTTTCCTTTGGTGCTTGGCTATATTTGCATTTATTGTGTCTTGTTCTTCACCTCTCTTGTGGCTCTACAAAGAAATCATAGTTTTATAGTTATTGGTGTAAGGTGGATTGTACCCCTTGAGTAATGGGGGGAGAGAGTATTGAGGGTGATCCCCCCAACAACCATGAAAAGGTGAATAAAAATAACAAAATCAATAATGTGAAATCATTTTGAGACATCCTTCTAGGGTCGGTGATGAAGATTCCAACGTAAGCCAAATCTATGCTTGTAAGCGGTGGGATCCTCTACGAGGAGAGGCAAAAAAATGGAGAAGGTAATACTCCCCTCTTGACCCAAAAATCTTTTTATTTCACCAAATAACCAAATGGTGTGTGTCATTAACAATGAGGAAAATAGGTTAAAAGAAAAATTCCAGCATTCCCGCAAGGATATTTCTTGATGAATGGATTAATAATGTATGACAAAGGAAATTAGGGTTTCAAATTTTATTTTTTTGAATGATTCAAAAAGGGATTTTTGGATTTTTTTCAAATACCATAATGTACAAGAAAAGGTCTTAGAAAGACAATTCTAGTCCATAGGGAATGCAGTCGTCAGGGTCAGTACGAAGAGGCGTTGGCCCTCTCATACCCGAGTGGGTCACAGTTAAATGTGTACCCCCCAACTATGGAGTTTCTTTCCATACTTTCTCTCACAGATTGGAAAAGTATTGAGAATTAAACAATTAAAAACCATTTTGTCTCACATGGATGTGAGAACTTTGGTCTCATTGAAGCCCAAAACAATTTTTTTGAAATAAGTTGAAATAGATTTGGGGAAAAAAATTCAATGCGTCATTGAAAATCATGGGTGGTTTAAATGCTTGTTTTCTCTATAAAAATAGAAGGGCATCATAGAAGGAATTTCCCTATTATAAAAAAGAATCTAGGGTTCCCCAAATATAATTAGAAAAACCCTAATAGTGTTGAACAAATTTCTAAAAATTGGGACATTCTCATCTTTTCTAATGTTAAAATTGATGAAGATAACTTGACAAAAAACCCTAACATCACTATGTCCAAAAGTGATTAAGGCTTCCAATGGTGTCTATGAGGAAGCAGTGACTAAAGGTGATGAAAATTCAAAACCTAATTAGAAACTCATTTGCTTCAACCTCATTATTGGGGAAGGGATCAAAGGTATTTGACCTGAAGGTGCAAAAAGCATGGGGTTGGAATGCATAGAAAATAACCCAATTACTAATCTCCTTTAGAGGGGCTTTGCCTCTAAGAAGTTTTTAAACCCCCCTTCCCCCTAGATTATAAATAAGAGTCAAAAAATACATAGGAAATTGTGTTAGATGAAATAAAGCAAAGAATTGCTAAAGCCAAAAGAGAAAATAGAAGCAAGCATAATTTTACTTAGAAAAATGGTATTGTTGATTAGGAACATACTAGTAAAAATATCATTGATGATTATCTCAATAATCCTTGTAGGAGTAAGGTTGAAACAATGGTTGAAGGAAGTTGGAAAACCAAAGAAGCTTGACATGGATTGAGCTAACATCATTAAGCAACAAAATTTAGGTGAAAATGTAAAGGGGTCTTCCAATACTGAAATTATTGTAAGCAAATTGCCTAATACTAAGTCTAGGAAAAATATCAATGCCCATGAGTTACCTTTGGACAATGTATTACAAAAATCTCTATTGAAACTAGTAAAAAAGGGAGCTTTATTAAGGGCTCTACATCGGACAACCCATGCATTAGCCTTGGTCTATACAATATTGGAAAACAAAATGAGATTAAAAAGGATACCCTTAATCCAAGTACTATTGTGGTTGAAATGCCTAGTGAAAAACATAAACATGAATGCTCCTCCCAAAAGATACCATTGGACATTCTCAAATAGCGGAGTACTATTATGAGCAATCATAATTTAGAAAAAGAGGAGAATTCTGAAAGTGACAGTTTCGGCTTTAATCCTTAGATAAGCCATCAAGATGCATGCATATGATCTGTGGTATGGATAAAGACAGGTAGAGAGGGTTTTAAATAAATAACAAGAAATAGAACATTGGTAAAGACTCCCAAGCTAACATAATGGTTGCAAAAGAAGTGGCAAATGGCTACTATAGGCAGGAGACCGAATAGATGACTGACTTAAAGTACCAATCGAGGGCTAGTAAGGATACTAACCCTTGTTTGTTAACCCTAACCAATTGTTTTCATCTTAATGACCAAAGGCTAGAAAAAAATAGTATGGATATAGAGGAACTCAATACACTTGAGCTAAACAATGAAGACTCCTTAATAGAAATAGGTAACATGCATAATATGGAAATTGATGAAATGTGTATCTTTCCCAACCTGAAAATCATGTTGAGAAAAAATAAGATTGGAAATATAAGAGAAGGATTTGGTGTTGGTATGTGGCGACTGATCATGCTATACTGTCATCGAAAAAGAAAAAGAAAATGACTTTGTAAAACCCTAATTCTGGAAGCTTCTAAAAAGTTTGTTATAAGGGGTTGGGATGGGGGTTACAATATGCAGAAAAAGGGGATTATTCGCGAGATTGTAATAAGTTTTGCACTGGCTAATAAAATCATTGGATGGCTGTGGTTTTGTGGATGTAGCTTGGTTTAGGTGAACCACGCTAAATTCTTTGTATTGTCTTGTTTCTGCAATAATTTTTTCTGTGTGTTTTTTTTCTCTATTTTATTGATCAAATATGCATTTAACTATTAGATATTTTCCTTCTAACCCTAACATTTGGTCCTTCAGCAAGAGGGTGGGTTAGAATAAAAAAGAAAAAAAGGAATCAAAGAAGCAGAGATGAGGTAGATCCTGCCTCAAAAAGATTAGACATAGAGGGTAGAATGCCTAAATACTTTGAGAAATTTAGGAATACTAACATTAGCTCACAAATTTAGGGAAAACGATAATCAACTCTACAAGTTGGAATGTTAGGGGGTTAGAATCCCTTGAGAGGAGATATGTTGTTAGAATACTTGTAAATAAAGCACATAACAAAGATGTGATCTTCTTGCAAGAGGTCAAGTTTGTCAATTTCACCTTAGAAACTAACCCTAGATTTATCTAGAAACATGCTACCCAATTCCATACTAATCATGATAAAGGAAGAGGGGGAGTTTTCACTTTAGTATCAAACAAATGGACACCATTTTTATTGATCATGGAATCCCTCCTTGCAACAAGGCAATCTGGATTGTCGTAGAAAAAGATAATAAGAAATTTGAAATGTGCTCAATTTATGCTCCCAATGATCATTGGGAGATAATTGAACCATGGAAATGGATATAGGGATTTCCAAGAATCCCTTGGATTTTGGGGGAAACTTTAACATGGTTGAGAACAAGGAAGATAAAAGTGGAGGTTGTGAAATGGATTGGAAAGGAAATGAAAAAGATTTCTAGTATAAAATGAAGAACAAGCTCAACCTTTTCAATGCTCTCCGAGGATATAAGAAAGAGAACAAGCATATTTGGTTTACATGATGTAACTACCAGAAAGGAGAAATAATGATTTATTGCAAATTAGATAGATTTTATGTTAATAAAGATTTTTTTAGCTTTGACCAAATTGTAAGGAAGCTAAGGTAACAGAACAAATTCCTACACTAATCTTGAGAGGAGAATAATGTAAAACTTTTACAGATCTTTAACAGTTACAAAAACTTAAACGGAAATAGACATAAGTATCATGCATACCACACCATAGTGATTTATGTGGGGAAAACCCTTTCGGGATAAAAATCCCACACTCCAAAAGCTTCTCAATATTATTCAGAAATCACAAAGATTACAATATACTTGCAAAGCAAGCTTCTCAAAGGAGTATCACCACTCAAAGATCCAGAGGAAATACAATCGCTATTAGACTCTCAAAATATATCACAATACACAACCGTAATACAACACCCTCATAAAATAGGGTTTCCTTCTAGGGAAAGTCAAGCTAATAAAATATCAGTCGTCGGATATGAGACATAATGATGAACAATCCAGATTTACATTAATAAAGTGTATATAAAATTTGGCTTCCAGAGGCACTACCCTCGAGCCCCCACCGGGTCACGCTGCCCCCTGGACCCCCAATCAGGGGGATGATCCCCCCGGACCCCTTGTGGAGGGGATCCCCCATGCCCCCCCTCCCCGTCGTCATCAACTAAACAATACCTTATAGATCAACAGTAACTTATGTAATTGCAAGGTTGAGACACATTTTATCAACACAAATTGGTGAGGGATGCAAAGTCAAAGTTACCCCTTATTCGCCATCTGATGGGTGATCCCATAATAGTGGTTTACAATTTTTGGCCAAACTGGACACTGAAATATTTTTTTTAACTAAATCTTCACTTTCGAGCACCTATAGCGGCTAAACCGTGAGGAATTTGAAGATGATGCAAACTAGAGTTTCGTGAAATTTTGTCTGTAGATTCTAAATATATTTTTTTCTAAATTTTTGGAACTATATTGCACTTCTTTTTCCATCTCCCTCAAAAACTATTTTTTTCAAGAAAACATTTAAAAAAAAAAGTGACGCTCACCTATAACGCATAACGTTTTTCCATGAAGGATAAAATTCTAATTCTTTCAAATTTAGATTTGTAACTCCGATATCTAGTGCTTCCACTTGGTTAGATATTTTTTTATTTAATATTTTTTCTTTAATCAATTTTTGAAGTCAAAGCAATTACAATTTAGACATAGCACGTATAACGCGTAACTTTTTGTATGTATCAAAATTTAATTTTTCTTCTTTTGTTGGATCAAGGATTTAAATATCGGTACTCATTTTTTATTTTTTTTGATAATCTATTATTTTTCCACATGTGCAAAAGAGAGAGCTTGATTTTGGTGAAAAACCTACATTCACAAGAAATAAAAATAAATATCATAAAAATTAAATTTTATGAAAATTATACTTTTTTGGAAGCTTATAATAGGGACTACATACTTACAAAAAAGAAATTTAAATGAACTCATTTGATCCCCCAAAGGTAAATCAAAAGTGGTTTTTTATCAGCATTTTGATAGGTGTAAAGGAGACTCCGTTATAGGTATGGTTTAAAACTAGTGGGATTCTATCCAAGGGAGATTTGGTATAAGGTGGTTTGATCAAAACCTCTTCAATTGGAATACTTTAAATGGAACATTTCAAGGCTTAAATCATTATATTTTCTAAAAATATGTGATTTCAACAAAAATCAGGATCTCCCAAAAATTGTAAACCACTATTGTGGCAGCATCGATCATCATCCAATTTTCTCTAAACTTTAAATAACCAAAGATAGAATTTAAAAGTATGAAAAGAAAAGTAAATTCATCCTAAACACCAATATGTTAAAATATGAGGATTGTAGTGATGCAATCATTACCCTCAGGGAAATCAACACATGGATGCTAAAAGATAAAACTATCATTGAAAAATGGAATATCAATATTAAAATCTGGGAAACTATGTTTCAAACTATTGGGAGAAAATATCCTTAAACAACAAGAAGATAGAGAATGGCCTTCAGGAAGATCTATGTAAACTAGAAAAAGATCTTCATAATGACCCCAAGAACTTAGCTCTAAATGAGGTGCTAAATAGTTAAAAACAATTTGAGAAATCTACAAGCTAGGAAAATACAAGGGTTAAGGGTGAGAGCCAAATTGAATTGGCTTAACAATGGAGATAAGGGCACCAATTTTAAAGATAAAACTACCAAAGAACAAGTAGACCACATTTTGGATGAGGACAAGCTCATAAGTGACCCAAATGAAATAAAAAATCTACTTCATAGATTTATAAGAATATTTTCTCTTGTTACACCCCTAGCTTTAACTATGTTTTACCTTCTGCTTTTGAGGTAATTATTAGATGATTACGCATGATTCAATAAAAATTTCTAATGTTTTCATGAGTTATGTTTATTTGGCTATAATTGACTTGTGTTTAAAAGTTGTCAAGATGTGATGATTTCATAAGGATTATGAAATGATTAATGATACATTAATCTCAAGTTGGTGTTTGCAAATTGCATTTAGAAAATAGGTTTTCGCCCTCCGCGAAAGGGAGGGAGAGCATCATTAGGGAGAAGGGTATAGTTAAGGACTTGTTGGTAATGTCATTTGAGTTCAATTTGACTTTGTCAAGTTAGTTTGAGTATCAAGTTGGTGAGTCTTAAATCAAAGCCGATAGGCTAAAGTCTAACCCAATCGAGGTGAGTTTGGTAATGTTTTGAAAGGAAAATATTAACATTTTTAGAAGCTTGTCAATAGTAATTGATTAGTCAGCCTTGTTTTTTGATGTGATAATTCGGTACAATGATATCGAATTAACAATTATCTTATATATTATACATATAAGATTGATGAATACATCTTATATATATAATATAAATATAAATAAATATGCAAATAATATATGTAGGATATTCATTATCATTTTAGGAAAAATACCATAATCATGAAAGTTGCAATAATATTTATCAAGCCACATTTTCAAAATGGTTATGATGCATATTTAAATTCTAATTTAAAAGCCATGTTGTGGTTGATTGGATAAACTTGTAAATGTATTAATTAAGCCACTCAAGTGGCGGTAAGGGTGTCTTGAATGGATTTTAAATAACCATTATTATAAGCATTGGTTTGATAGTGGGTCAAGCCACTAAGATGCTTGGAATCGAGCCTTATTATAAGGAATTTTAATTAGTTTCCTATTATTCTTATTTTTTTTAAAAATGAAGCCACTATAAACCATGGAATGGAAGCATGTTGAGAGATATCTAGAAATGTGAACCTTTGAATTGCAGACTGCACAATGTCACTATATGCAAAGCCGTCACCTTTAGGGGTGACTACTCTTGTGACCATGTAATGCAACTAGTGCAAATCCATTACATTAAAATCATTCGCTGCTAGTCATATTCAAAGATCATTAAATCCACGAAGGTGTTATGGTCACTAGTAGGTAATCCAAATCTCTTGCAAAGTTGGTTGTGGTAGTTTTTCTTTTCTATGGCAACCGTTTCCTAATTGTTTAATAACAAAAGAAATGGGTAGTTATAGGAACTACCTCAAGACCTATCTTCTTGGGAGGGAAATAACATTTTTCCTCACTTGCCTCAAGTGGGGGCGAGAAACAGATGGGGAAGGATTCTAATATGGGAAGTAAGGAGTTTCATATGGATGGAACAAATGTAGAAGTGGCAGTGTTCATTCCATGGAAGGTGCTAGAGAATCACTTAAAGTATGAGAATTATCCTTGTGCTACGACCTGTGCATTTTTGTTCACAAAAAGATGAGTGACTATTGGGAAATAAAATGACAAGGCCAGAGAAGATGAGTCGTCCTCACTCATAGTCTTGCTTTTCTTGTGCTTCCATGAAATGTGTATGAGAATTTTGATATGATAATGTGAGATTGGGAGAGAGATCTAGACATCAAGTTGTTTAAGGCCATAGTTACTTGCCACCACTTACACCCTCTTCCATTTTCTTTTGTATCTCCTCTCTCTCTCTTTATTTCCTCCTATTGGGAAAAACCTAGGTGGCGAGGGAATTTTAGAAGGTTTGGGAGTTGAGCTAAAGAGGCAGTCAATACCTATGAGAGCATGAATTAACATTATTCGGGTTGAAGTTCAACATAGACTTGCTCAGATACTGTCAAGGAACTTAAATCTCTACCTTGAAGTGAATGAGGCCAACAGTATGATTGTCAAGCAGGGTAGGCTTAGCTCAAATTCTAGCTACTTCCATATTAGCTTCAAGTTCAAATTCTAATTAGTGGAGAAATGACATGGGATATCGTGTTCACTGTAAGGCAAGTAATCCTTCTTTTCTTTATAATGGATATAGTATTTTTCCTACTATGTATGCACGTATACCTCATGATGATAAAGGTTTATTAAAAACCAATAGAGAGGTAGTTTTTCTTATAATCCATCTCATGCAAGAATCTTTAATTAGAATTCTTTAAATCTCCAAGATAAGAAAGTTTAATTTGGAGATTTCCTTGGAATGATTTAGATGCTTTAAATGCAGTTCGTGTATGTTACCCTCAAACCCTTCTTGGAAAAGTCGAGTTTGGGAATGAATCATGAAAACCACCTTGATGTTTATGAGAGTATTCTCCTTCTTAGAAAGAGATACCAAACCTAGTGGGTATAAAACCAAGCTTGTCTTATAATGAAGTAAAGGAGTGCTATCTTTCTTAATAAGTTCCTTATGCGAAATCGAGTTTTGCATGTATTTTTGTAAAAACTAATCCAGGAGAATAGGTGAGCTAGGGATGTGGAAATATAGATAACCTGTTGTTTAACAACTATTACCTATGTTATGTTTTCTTAGGAGAGAGAAAGTAATCTAGGTAATGCATGATACAAATATTGTAGCCTTTAAAGAACTTATTTCATTGCTAAGTGCACAAAAGACAAAGTTAACCCTAGGTTGGGCATCACTAGAGTGATTAATAGAGGGTTAGGCATATTGTGAGATTTGTATCTCAATCTCACACGAAAGTGGTAAACTATTTTGATTGATGAAGGTTTATGTGACATATATATAGTAGAATGTTATATGTATACATATCTATGAGTTCTAAACCTAACTTATGTTGGAAGTCAGTTGTCCCAAGTAGACCAAAGGGTCGAAAGAAGATTATATTTTTTTATAAATCAAACCTTTTAGGGTTGAAAGATCAACTCAGATCAAAACTATTGATATGAAATGATAGTGTTCTTTTAGATATTATGTTGATGAGGGAATACCTTGAATACTATGTTTGTTCATGTTACGTTAAATGTGAAATCAAGCAATGCCATGTGGTCTAGGAAAGACTAGAAGTATTTGTTCTTATGTTTTGTTACACTTATGCTATTACCTTTGGAAAACAAGGAAGTTGATATTACCGTGTATTGGGTTAGAGAAGCTAAACCCTAGTTTTGAAACAATGAGGATATAGGAAATCTATAACTCTTATGCTATCTATGATATTGTATATATATATATATATTGATTGACAGTGAAAGGTCAAGAAAACCATATTTGATCGATAGTGAAAGGTCGGGAAAACCATAGAACAAGACGGAAGAGTCTTTGTAACACTTTAAGAGATTCCATGATAAAGTCAAAACTCGTTTAAATGCATCAAAGATGTTTGATATAATTTGAATTAGAGAGTAGAATGAAAGAAAGTAATGAACCCTAGAAATTGTACGAATGCAATAAGGGACTTTTAAAAAAAAAAAAGGGTTAGAAATACCTAAATCTTTACATTACATGTATATCCTGAATTAAGGATTAGTTCTAAGTGAGAATGGCTAGAATGGATTTTCAGTACAGACAAGTTTGTGTCTAGAGTACCCAATAAAGTAAGTAAAACTATAGGTTGAGATAGTTCCTAAGTCAGGTCAGAGGTGTGTGTCTAGATGGCATGACCAATCAGAATGACCATACTTAGCTAGAAGGGGTATAGAGTTGTATGGTCGATTGAGTTTTATAGGACACATCATGAAGACTTGAATGGAGAAACTTGATAGTTCCTTATATCTATACCCTTCGTAAAGGGCAGGGCCACTTCCAATTAGGAAGTGTGCGGGGGACCACTTGAGACTGTGGTTGAAGGAAAAGCACTCGAATGATGCTCTTCCTCTATAGCAAAAGACTCACCAAGGCTCATGAAGATATATATCAACATTCCAGATGTAGTGAACTCCATGTTATGGCTTATGACAATCAAACTTATGAGGTAAAACTATTCTTTTTCCATTTATATTTTATGTAATATAAATGAAAAGAGTAAGGACTTCTCTTTGATTCTAGTTGCAATTACATATGATTTCAAGTTTGAAATTATCTAGAAAAGTTGTACTTTATTTCTTGAGCTTATGCAAATGTTAAAAAAAAAAAATCTATTTCATGGTTACTAAGTTTATTTACCTTCTAGTAAATTTTTGAGTTTACTTGAGTATTAAGAGGAAGGATGTTACATATGGTATTAGAGCTAACCGGGTTCAATACATGGACCTATGAGCTCATTACTAGAAAAGTTGTTAAACATTCAACATATTGGCTAAGTTTTGAAATTGGATTAATACATAATGGCATAAAGAAAAACCAAGAAAACTGTCAGTAAGACTATTCTTCCAGCACCTACCCAAGTCAATGGCTAAGAGAAATCCAACTAAGGAGTTAAAACTCCAAGAGAAAAACAATTCTGCCAAGGTTGCATAGTGGAAAGATTTCAAGACTTGACTAGAAAGGTAAAACCTTGGTCAGTTACTAATCAAACTAAGAGCTCGGGTAGAGCATTGTCTGTATGAATTCAAGATCAATCTTATTTCTCAAGAACTTAAGGATGGGAAGATCTAGAAGTAATTAACCAGGTGCAGGGGCATCTGAGTGTTGGAAATCCTTGAAACTATATCAACGACACCTAGATAAGATGGGTTCTAGTCTAACTTCTAGATGGCTTGGAATGAGCCAAGTGGAATAAATGGATCATTAAAGGATGAGTAGTGTTATACTGGCATAGAATACTATAAAAAAAATGGTTGAGAAGTAAGTACTTTCCTTTTGGTAGAGCTAGAAAGTACAACCACATTGGTGAATGTAATCATCACCAAGGTATTTAGTTAAAGTTGTTTATGTTTTGAACAAGTAACCTATTCAGTGAAGTAAGGAATAGAGTTCTGTAAGGAAAAATGAAGAAAAGAAGTTTGTGTTCCCAATTGTAATCTGTGTGTGTTGCTATAGCACAATCTTATAATATCATCTAAGCAATGAACGATCTAGATACTCCAGGAAATAGGAGTGGTTGTGTTATAACCTTTTCATTTGCAATTTTTTTGAGCATGATGCAAGTCTTAAGGGACTTATTTGTTTGATGTGCTTGTAACACAATCTTTAACCACTATAATTTTTTGGAAAATCCGAATACAGTGCAACAATCTACTCCCTTGTTAGTGACTTAGTCAAGTCACATAGTGAATAATAAGTGTTCCTTTGGATTTTGACACTTCTTTGGATTTTTGGTAAAATTTCTTTTAATACTGGAAAGGATTGTCATTGTTTTATTTCTTTATTTTGAAATGATCTAGCTACCAAATTTTGAAGATTGTTTATTTTATGGCTAGCTGGTCAAAATTTTATTTATTTTCAGAAATTAACTCATTCTTTTGATTTATTGCTGAAATTAAAACTGTTTATATTTTGATATTGAGTTAAGTTATTGTGGTGGCTATACAAGAACATTTTGGCTGTTCACTATGTTTGATGTAATGTTCATCTCTATCATGTCCTGGATGGGCCTCTAATGGATTGTGTAAGGGAGTAAATTGTAGAAAATGCACCTAGTATGTCCTTAATTTTACAAAAGAAAGGAAACCTTGTGAGGAAGGAAATTAGTTCCAAACCCTGTAAATAGGGTTATATTAATATGTAAGCTATCAGAAGGAGCTTTTAGGTGGATATCACTTTTCGAACCTTCTGTTATGGTATGTGGGTGGACAGGTAGTCTAATAAGCCCAGGTGAATAGTCTCTCCAAGTTGAGCAGGTTGGTGAACCATTACTACATGGATTGCAAAACGTATGTATATAAAAACTATGGCCATAGTGAGTGTTGTTGCCACTACGTGCACTCATCAATTCATCGTACTCCAAACACTTAGCTAACTAGAGTTGTCGTACTTCGTAGGAGGGTATCCTTAATAGTGCGATAGAGTTGGTTAAGTGGGGTACAAACCAGAGATCAGATAGTAACTGAGAGGGTTTCCAACACAACCTTTCAATGAAAGGTAGGACTGCTTCCAAGTAGGAAGTGTGCAGGGGGGAACCACTTAAGTCCATGGTTGGAAGGAAAAACAACCGAGTGATGCTTTCCCTCTTATCAATGGCAAGTCGAGTCTTGGAGGATAGTTAATCTAGATAAGGAATTTTGATCCTTTCTCTTGTATTTACTTACTAGTTTATTTTAATGATGCATGAAATAAATGAAATTGGTACTTGATGAATAACCTTTTAGATAGAAATGTGAAAGTTGATGTTACTCTTTGTAACTTGCATGATGAATAGCAGATTGTATTTTCGTAATGATATCAACCTTTGGTGAAATTCTCATGGTAAACCTGTGTTAAAATGGTTGATTGCTATATGTAGAAAGTGTATCCACCTTTTATGGTGTTTGTTATAACAACTTCTATAATTTTTCTATCAAGATGACTCCATTTGAAACATTGGACAAAAAAAGATGTTGAACTCCTGTAAGCTGGGTAAGCTAGAAGATAGGATTAGCATTAGTCTAGAAATGTTGTCAGAAATGGATAAACAAATCAAACCGATCATAAAAGATTGGTGGAAGCTAGTAATAGATAGAAATGCTAAGTAAATGTGAACCATACACTAGCACAATTCTTTGCTAGAGAAGAAAAGTTTCATAAAATAAGGAATGTATTACAAACCAGCTCCTAGATATAAAGGGCTCTTCAAAATTATTGAAGTTATCAATTCGATTGATATTATAATCATTCTATTATCAACTATTACCAGGAGGTATAATGCTTTTTATGAATTATATTTGAAAAGTATATAATAGATGATAATTATATTCTTAGAATATTTTATAGGTACAGGACCGAGGAGTGTTCATGATCAAGCTTCTTAAATGCAAGGTCCAGTGGTTCCAATATCTAGAGGGTAATATGACATGGAAAGTTTACCATGATTTCATATCAAATATTTTCTAAATTGCTTACACTTTTGTAGGATAAACAATATTTTTTTATCTTATTAAGGTTTCAGATGCATTAGATCATCGAGGACAATGACTCTTATGGGGGGAGATATGTTACACACCTAACTTTAACTATGTTTTGCTTTTTACTTTTGAGGTAATTAGTAGATTATTACGCATGATTCAATAAGAATGTTTGGAAAAATCAATGTTTTCATGAGTTATGTTTATTTGACTATAATTGACATGTGTTTAAAAGTTGTCAAGATGTGATGATTTCATAAGGATTGTGAAATGATTAATGATACATTAATCTCAAGTTGGTGTTTGCAAGTTGCATTCAAGAAACATGTTTCTACCCTCTGAGAAAGGGAGGGATAGCATCATCAGGGAGAAGGGTACAGTTAAGGACTTGTTGGTAATGTCATTTGAGTTTAATTTGACTTTGTCAAGTTAGTTTGAGTATCAAGTTGGTGAGTCTTAAATCTAAGCCGCTAGGCTAAAGTCTAACCCAATCGAGGCGAGTTTAGTAATGTTTTGAAAGGAAAATATTAACGTGTTTAGAAGCTTGTCGATAGTAATTGATTAGTCAACCTTGTTTTTTGATGTGATAAGTCAATATAGTGATATCGAATTAACAATTATCTTATAAATTATACATATAAGATTTGATTAATACATCTTATATATAATATAAATAAAAATAAATATACAAATAATATATGCAGGATATTCGTTATCATTTTAGGAAAAATACCATAATCATGAAAGTGGAAATAATATTTATCAAGCCACATTTTCAGAAAAATGGTTATTATGCATATTTAAATTCTAATGTAAAAGCCATGTTGTGGCTGATTGGATAAACTTGTAAATGTATTAATTAAACCACTCAAGTGGTGGTAAGGGTTTCTTGAATGGATTTTAAACAATCATTATTATAAGCATTGGTTTGATAGTGGGTCGAGCCACTAAGATGCCTGGAATTGGGCCTTATTATAAGGCATTTTAATTAGTTGCCTATTATTCTTATTTAAAAAAAAAATGAAGCCACTATAATTGGGCCTTATTATAAGGCATTTTAATTAGTTGCCTATTATTCTTATTTAAAAAAAAAATGAAGCCACTATAAACCATGGAATGGAAGCATGTTGAGAGATATCTAGAGATGTGAAGCTTTCAATTGCAAACTGCATGATGTCACTATATGTAAGGTCATCACCTTTAGGAGTGACTACTCTTGTGACCGTGTAAAGCAGCTAGTGCGAATCCGTTACATTAAAATCATTCGCTGCTAGTCATATTCAGAGATCATTAAATCCAAAAAGGTGATATGGTCACTAGTAGGTAATCCAAATCTCTTGCAAAGTCGGTTGTGGTAGTTTTTCTTTTTTGTGGCAGTTGTTTCCCAACTATTTAATAACGAAAGAAATGGGTAGTTAATGTGATTTTATTGAAATGTTAAATTAAATGATTATGTATATGTTTTAATTTATTAAATTATATTAAACAAGGTATTTATTTAAATGTAATTGTTTTTTTATATGTGCAAACTTAAAATAAATGAAAAGTAGATATTTTGAAAGGGCTTGTTTTCAATAGGTTATGAATAAATATCTGAGATCTTGATTTTGAGTTAGAAGATGATATCTTGGATAATTGTTAGTTGAAACTGATTGATCAATTTAATTTTCATGTTGACAGTTAGTTAAGTCCTGTGATTGTGAGTTAATTGAAATGAATTAAAAAACTTTGGTTGTGCAATATCATTCATGGCAATTTTTGGAAAAAGCTTCTTCTCTGTGTTTTGGTTAAAAAAAAAGTTTTGCAGACAATGAACTTGAAGAACTTGTGCTTTTGGGAAAAATAAAGAATTGCGGATTTTTGGTTCTTGCTTCAATCTTCGTTGGATTCAAGAATATAAACCAAGTTTTCTTCTTTTGTTTTTCATATTCTTGAATAGTAGTTTTTGAATGTTATGTTTTGAATTTTGTTTACTCTGAAAAAATGGATATACTGTTTGTGGAAAAGATTTACCTAGCCAAACCTACACATGCAGTGAAGAAACAATTAGTATGAGTTTTCAAATTTAAAAGAAAACTTAACAAAATATGCATGTAATCTTTGGTTATGTTTTGCAATTTTGTTTCCCTGTATCTTGAAATTTTTTGTTGCCTTATGTACCCAATCACTTAGTGAATTTGTTTTAAAGACTCTTAAAATAAGTGAGGGAATCTTTATGATATTCTTGTACTAGTTCCAAACCAGAAGTATGAGTAAATAAAATTAGTTTCTTGTAGCCTTATGCTTTCTTTATACAACATCTTGGAACTTTGGCTAGAGGCGCCATAAGGGAGAGAGATTAGGAATTACTTCTTTCAGCTTTCGAAATACAAGTTCATTGAGGCCGGCGTTAATCATTTCCCATCATTTTTATTCCTCTCTATTTTGAAGTTTCCTGCAATACTTTTGATATCTTAAAATTTGGAAAAAAAACATGTTTATGGATAAGTGATGCAACGATAGTCAAAATTCAGATTTGATTGAGGTCATGTGTTTCATGTGTTGGGTATTAATAGTTGTAAGACATTTCTTTTATTGACAACAACCAGAGCATATAAGATAAAAAAAAAGAACTTAGATACTATTTAATTCGATTAGTTTATTGTCTTAAGGTGCCATCCTTGTTTGGATCCATGAGTTGCTAGCTTTATTGGCTTTATACGTTTCAGAAAATTAAAGTATTACTTGTGTTACCAGCGTTGAAATCTTTTCTCTTTAGTCTTTCATTTAGTTACAGATTGGTATCAGAGCACAAGGTTCTAACATTGGGTACTTTGGATATTAGTGAGCCCATTAGGTTGTCCTAGATGTTAGACTTTGTAGTATGTATTTTCCTATTTGTTATTGTTTGTCTTATTACTAAGACTTGTCCTTGATTTGTGTAGGACCATGCCTAGACGTTGAGGTAGGGGTCATGGTTGTGGACAAGGTGGTGGTCGTGGGGCTAACCGCTAGGACACTCCCTCTCAAAGTTCTCATGAGAGTGAGCATGCAGAACAATAGGGTCCTCAATTGGATCAGGCAAGCAGGGAACAAAATCCAATACACCCAAAGATAGAGGGAGCATAGTTGTGTCCCTTACTGGAGGAGGTTCTTGCTCTACTTGGTCCTAGACATGAGGCTGATTAAGAAGTGGCTAGAGAATGAGACAGATCACCTAGGAGAGTTGTTGAGACTATGGAGCAGGATGTTGTTGTTGCAGGGCATATGAGAGACTTATTGAGGGCACGTCCTCCCACATTCGACGGTACTAGTGGTGGTCTGGAGGTGGAAACTTGGCTGTTAGACTTGGGATGGTGTTTTTCTATGCATCCTTATGGTAGCAACACTAGAGCTAGATGTGCCATTATGCATCTTAGAGGATTTTCCTCTACATGGTGGTGATTGGAGGAGCAGAAGCTCCATCTGCAGATTGGTTCTATTTAATGGGACATGTTTTTGGAGAGATTCAGAGCACATTTCCTGTCAGAACGTTGGAGACAGTGATGTGCAGATGAGTTCCATGATCTGCATCAAATGGCCATGTCTATTGAGCAATTTGAACGTAGGTTCTCCGAGATCAAACAATATGCTGAAATTGTGGACGATTATGTTGGTACAAAACTTCATCAGGAGCTTGAATGCCCATATCAACAAAGGAGTCTGATTCTTCGAGCCAAAGACTATGGAGGTAACCGTGGAGAAAGCATGTATTGTGGGAGAGAATTTGACTATGGCTTTGGGTGAACATATAGGCGTCCAGATAGGTAGTGCACCTACTACAGGCTTTGCTCTGCGAGGTGGTTAGATGTCTAATAGGGGGTCCCTCACATAACCAACAAGCACCTGCTAAGGGTGGACAACGACAACAACAACGTTACCCACCGAAGAATAAGAATTCTCAAGCTCAACAAGGTAATAGTTCATAATCTGGGAAGAACCATAACTGGTGGCATAATAAGCACAACTGATAGGATCAGCCAGCACAGAGTGCACAGTCTTCGGTTAGTAGAGGCAGCTTTTAGCAATCTAATGCACCTTCAGGTGGCAGAACGTTTGGCAAAGGTACTTGTTGCTTTTCATGTGGTCAGTAGGGTCACATTGCTAGGCAGTATCCTATGAGAGATACATCAGGATTTGGTCAGTGACCGACAGCTTCAGAACCAACAGTTGGAGATGCAGGCCATTCACATAGAGTCTTTATTGCGGTAGATAACCATTAGGAAGATCATCAAAATATTGTGGTTGAGACTTTAGGTTAGTTACAGGGTACTTATGTTTCTATCCTTTTTGATTCTGGAGCTATTGATTTGTTTATTTCCCCCTCTGTTGTTGAGCAATGTGGACTCGTGGCAGTAAAGCAAGGCGATAGGTGGTAGGTAGAATTGGTCTCTAGGGTGAAGTTAGTAGTAGAATACCTTATTCGTGATTGTGGACTAAGTATTGGATCGCTATCTACCTCAGTAGATCTTCGTGTTACACCTCTTGGTTCTTATGACATTGTTTTGGGTATGGACTGGTTGGAATCCCATCGTGCAATGATTGATTGTTGACAAAAGACAGTACGTTGCTTAGATAATTTTGGTGCAGAAGTTGAAGTAACTGGCGTTCAAAGACCCATCTCTTTGCGGATTATATCAACTATGCAGTTTGTCGGCGTTACAACTAACACCTCTGGAGTGTAAGTTGGTATGAACAACTATGCACACTGCATAATGAGTGCTCTTCAAATTAGGAGGGGAAGCTCCCTCGTAGTGATGAAATGTGTGGAAAAGAAAAGTAAACTAAATCCTATCTTTTTGTTCTCAGCTAGTAGAGGCACAAGGTTAAGAAAAACCACGAACATTGCAACTAAGGATTTTCTAGTTTTGTAGATCGCTAACTACAACTAAACTAAAGCTTTTAATCTATCTAGTCTCCTCAAGTAAATAAAGCATGAGGAAATGGAGCAGGAATGTATTTACGATAAACTTCAGGTAAAGATTCACAACATGAAGGAAAGGTGGCACAACTATTTGCTTGGCTGGGAAGAAGTTTATTAGAAACAACAGATATATGATAAATCGGGTACAAATTCACAACATGAAGGAAAGGTGGCACAACTATCTGCTTGGCTGAATAGGTTTATTAACACACACATCAAATGATAAGATTTAAGTATAGATTTGTAACATGAGGGCAAGGTGGCACAACAATTCACTCATCTGAATAGGCTTATTAAGAACAAACAAAGAATAGCCAACTAGGACAGCAAATTGCATAGGAGAAACATGCATACAATCTATGATAAAACTAGCCACTATATTTAACTAAGATTAGAATTCACCATAACAATAACATGAAACCTGAGTGGCATAACAATTCATCATCATAGCAAAAATTTGTGAACAGATACAAAATCAACAATATTATAGGCAAGGTGGGCACAACATATATTTCTCTCTCGTGCAAAAGTTAATTACAAATGAGCAAAGGCTATTATTTATAGACATCAAAAGGTGTAGGGAACCCTAAAATCACCTTGAGTCAATTGCAGTCTTGCAAGCATGCAAGATTTTATTGCTAAACCCTAATAAAGGAAACTATATAGTTAACTGGAAAGCTACCATTAGTTAATTGAAACATCTAATATAAATGGACACTGTGCAAGCATGCACGTCCTTAGTGAAAGAAAGTTAACTAGAAAACTACCATTAGTTAACAAAAACCCTAAATGAAAACTTCAACTGTACAAAGATGTTTCCAAGACAGACATGCATGAGATGTGGAACAATGAGTTAACTCAGAAAGAAGCATTGAGTTAACTACTGTGTCTAATGTTTATTTTGAAGGATGGGACCTGGAGTCTACTAGTCATGATCTCGAGCAAGTAACCCCTCCACGAGGTTAGTGACTGCATCACTATTTGGAGAACTGATAATCTGTTGTAGCACACTATGTCTTCGCAGCATCTCCTCATCGCCTATGAGTTGGCTTTGAAGCTCTCTTCTACTCTTGATCAACTCATCAAATAATGCTGACATGACTGTAAGTTGATCTAGCTTACAACCAACGAAATCCCCATTAAAAATACTATGGATGAGTATCTGCAACTCTGACTGTACATCAGTAAGCTCGACATACCACCCTCACATTGATACCAACATAGAACTTGAGACACGAAAGTTCTCACGTAGCGAAGTGCACTAGTCACGTGCTCTCTGCTCTTAGCCAACTCTGAAGTCCTCCAAGTAAAAATAGCCTCTTTGTCTTCTTCATTAGTGATTGATTCGTAAGCCATCCTCAGGTGAGAGATCATAATTTCATCTTTGGGCTTCTCAACCACTAAGTCTCGCTCCTCATCTTGGATGCGTAGACGAAGTTGACGGGCATTGTACCTCAATTGATATAGCTTTGTAAGTACAAAATGTCCTCGAGTGATGAACTCCTCCTCCCATTCAACCAAGCACTTCTCGTATACAACCAGTTGATTAAGCTGATTTTGCTCTATTGGTGGCTCTAGCATTTGAGGGAGTGAAGTGATGGTGATGCTTTCCGTTCTATGCACAAGGTTAGAGATATATTGACGAAGCTGTTGAATTTCAGCCTTGAGGGTTGCCTTGTCTTCTCCGTCTTTCATCATTCTATCCTTTGCGCTATATGTTGCAACCTGTAGGAGATCAACCTCTATTTGGTGAGTGCTTCTACGAAGGTTGACTTTGATTACTTCAAAGTATTGAACTTCTACTTCATTTCAGCTGTTATCTTCTAGAGGTGCAGCGGTCTCTACGATTATCTCCTTATTAGCGTTCCTCTCTAAATGAACTTGTTTCTTGATCCTCTTATCTGGCGCATCCTGGTACACATGATCAAAATATGAATGATCAAGTACGTAAGATGGTTACCTCCTCTTCCTACCTAATTGATTCTCAAGCCAAGACAAGTCTCGACTAATCTCACTGGAAGGGTCTATGCTAGTCATAAGAGGCTCTAATGAGTGTGAATGCGTAGAGGTATCACTATGAGGTGGCGAGTCTAAGTCCAAATCAATGTGAACTAGAATTGGAGACTGTTGTGGTGTAGGTGATGGCATGCAAGGTTGAACTTCAGCCTCTGGTGTGCTCTGAATTATATCTCTGGCTGGCTCCACACGCATTTTTGTAACAAGTGCCTTCCCTTTTGAGTTGTTATGTGCTTTGTTCTTCTTAGGAGGGTTACTCCTCTTCTTTTGCTTTGGTTTCGACGAGGATGGCAGTGAAACATCCACTAGTGGTGGCTCTATTCTTGGCATGATTGCCCTCCTAGTCTTCTTGCTATCAAGGTAGAGTATGTTGTTTTGAATAACTCTACCCGATCTCTCCTCAACAGATGAATACTCTTTGGCAAACCAATCAAAAACAGGAAGTGGTTGTGTATCAACCCGTTCTCTGAAAAATTGAGGAAGTACATCGCCATCATCATTTGAAAAACCTCCCACATCTTCTGACATGAAGACAAAAATTTGTGCGAGAGAGAACCTACTATAGCTGCGTTGGAAAACCTCAAAGTCATCTTCTCAATTGACCCAATAATCCTCCATTGTAGGCTTGTGGTAAGGGTGACCACCAAGGCATGCTAAATAATGACCCCGAGGGTCATATGTGCGTGCATCAACAAGGTACTTGAATTTGTATTTCTCCAACTCCTTTCCTGCACCAATATATTCCCATCTAGAATGGAAAGTTGCCAGCTGGTCTACGCTTGTGGTGCAAATGTAGGTGAACATCATATAATTGCTTTAGGAACCCCTTGAAAATTGTTCTATCTGAAGGATAGCGAGGTAGCATGGCTAGATTTCTTGTATATCCATAAACACGGATGTAGGTGTATGTAGGGAACTAAATGAACCAGTCCGCCCAATCAACCATTGCTTCTCTAGCAACCATTGAGATATGAACATGCAACTCCTAGTCTAGGTTTCTCACAGTGTACATCAAGAAAGCCTCTTGCACATGCTTGAAATGTCGCTCAGCCTTTGTGAACTCAAGCTAGTCATAGTATTGGTAAACTTTCTGCACAATGAGAATACCCACAGTGTTCAAACCTCTAAACTAGCCCTGATAAGCAATCAAGTACATACGAGATAGGAACACATATGAAACTGGTCATTTGCTTATGTAGGACGTTGTTGATAAGAGAGGCCCAATCATAATGCTCTCACCTAGAGATGATATGTGCAATGATGTAGTACATCGATGGCTGGAATTTGTTTGTATCTCCATGACCAGAAACACGATTGAGAAGAGTGATCAAAATTGCGTACTCATCCTTGTATTCCCCGTGACCCACATTACTTGGCAATTTGTTTTTCTTTTGTTTCAACCACCTTTCTGCCATCTTGTTCTGACACACATCCTTATCAACATTAAATGCTCTTTCACACTGGTCCATGGTGATGACCAAACTGTTCGGATGTTGAGGAATACCAAAACATCTTTCAATGTCTTGGGGCTTGAGACTACAAATCACCCACTGATCTGTAAACTCCTTACTATGAATCACTTAACAACTTGTTAGATTCACCAGGATACAGATTTAAAATTAAGATCGTAACTGACGATGCTTGTGAATTGAGCAAATAACCACATAAAACATAGGAAAGTAAAGAAGTTGATAGAATCATGCACCAAAAAAAGAGAGACAAAGAGATTTGATAACGGAGTTCACCAGTTTCTGGCTATGTCTCCGAATCCGCAAATAAGCGTGATTGATGCCATTACTATGATGCAACTTCTTTTACATCACGATGGTCTTTCACTGAGTTACAATTTGCTTCCCAGGAAGATTCTTGCACTTCAGGCTCTTCCTACTTCCACACTGCAATGACAGGATCTTTCTAGCAACATGTTCGTGCCTAACTCCTTCGTCACCTTTACAATGCTTTCAATCAATAAAGCTGCAACTCTCTCACACAAGAGTACATAGGCATCAAGCCTTTACAAAGGACTCAAAATTTGTACAAAATCTCTCAAAGGACTCACTAAGTTCTTATCTCTGCTCCCTGGAGACCACCTAGCTCACAAAACTCCAATAACTCACTCCAAACCCTTTACTAAGAGAAAATAAACTCTCCAAGAGTTTTCTAAAGCTCTCACCAAGAGAACACTCAAACACCTCTGAATTCTGAATTTTTGAATAGCTCCTTTCCCTCCTTTTATAAATGAAATTAGCCTAATTAGGCTTGACAAAAATAATAAATAATAAATGAAGTGGGTTTCAAGTAATTTTTCCTTTATAGGCCATTTGTTAAGAATTCGGCCATAAACAATCTTTAAATAAAAACATTCACCTCTACATATTAATAGCCGTCGGTGGTGTATTGGTGGATACAAATTTTGCAACACACATGGTCGGGGGTTCCAATCCCACTAGCCACGTTTAATACCAAACTTTGCAACAAAAAAAACCTTCTGCGTACATATTTTAAACGATTAGCGGCGGGTGCAACGGTATACCGACCGACTCCTATGTTGGGGGTCACGGGTTCGAGCCCGTTCAATAACCTTTTTAACGAACTCACCCAATTTGGATGGAAGACAGAGGGACACTTGGCACACTAGAAGACTGCCACGTAGAAGTATTTGATTTGCTGACAGAGCCACATCATCTGCCAACTATCTGCCACGTCATCGCTGATTGGATGCCACTTGTGATGCCACGTCACTGTACGTCCGGTACGGACTGACACATGTCAGCCTCCGATTGGTCCACCTTGGATTTCGTACCACGTGATGACGTAATTTGTACGAATGATGACGTCATCATTGTACCTTCAAGTCCACCAAGTCAACCGAAGGCTTTGACTGGCCGTATCTTGTGCATCCGAGCTTCGTTTTTGATGAAACGAACGCCGTCGGAATTGTCTCAACGAGCACTTCAATTTGATGCCAATTTTGATGAATTCTGAGATGACCAATTTTTTTGCCTTTTTGATGGCTCTGGTACCCTGTTTGACCGAACCTTTGACCAAACATAACTCGCACGTACGATCTCCTTTTGACGCGATTCAAGTTGCATCAGAATCCTGTCGGCGAGGTCTTCGATTTGAGATTGCTTTCACCTGATTTGAGGACAGTCAATTTTCCAGTCAACCATTTGGCATCCTTAGTCCTTGTTGAACTTTGACAAGCATATTTCGAGCAAACAGACTCTTTTTGGCATGCTTTGAGTTGCATCAGGATCGTATTGCTATGCTCTATGCATTGATGCTAGTTTCGGGAGATTCTGAAGCTACTGGATTTTTGAGGCCTTCGAGATCCACCTGGATCATTCCTCCCCACTAAGGAACTTTTGGACCTCCAAAAGGTTCTTAATCAGACACGACGTGAGAAAAAACACCTTCCCACTTGTCCAGTATCTGTCCACCCTTTCTGTGCACCTGCTTCATCAAAAAGTTGTACAATAATTATGAAAACTGCAATCACATTACTACCCATTTGTAGTTTCTCACATCCTTCTGCATTCATTACCCCAGCTGCTATCCATGTACAAAACATTAGCAACATTAACAAATACAAGGATATTAATGACAATGAGCTAACAATACTTTTAATCCTCTTGATAGGTTTCCATGAAAAATCTTCATGTTGTAGTGCTGATGATCCCTGAAACACATGATAGTTAGGCTTACAAGCAACTACTTCATTTTCATGCTTCAAATCATCTGCTTTTTCCACCTTTGCACACATGAGCGAAGAAGTTTTCCTCACATACATGAGCTTCTTCATTTGCCCTGTGTTCACCAATGGAGAATCAACTGCAATCTTCTTCTTATCCTTCTTTGGATGAAGCTCTGGATGAAGCTTCCAACAATTAGCTTCCTAATGTCCACCTTTGTTGCAATAAGAGCAAGGTGTTTTCAACATCCAGACTTTCTTTCCCTTATCTTTCTTCTGAATTGGAGATGAGTCTTTACGCAGTGTCCCTTTCCTGGTTGACTCTACCTTCCTGTACACAACCATTCTTTTCCAACACTTGGCAACACTATGGTTATTCAACCCACAAAATGTGCATGGTCTTCTATACCATAAACTTTTTACATTGCCAATCTTCTTAAAATCAAAAGAAACATTGGAACAATCAGCTTTATTATACCTTTGATGGTCACCCTTGGTGCATGCATGCCGAGAAGAGTCTGTGTTCGTTCTTCTCTTGGACATCTTGCATGTGTCACCACTACTTGAAAGTGATGTGCCATCACCTCTCTCAGTTCGTTCTTGGAATGGTTCTTCTTTCGGAGAATTCTTTGCGTCCACTGCCTTGGAGCATTCTCCTTCACCATACCCCGATCTTGCATAGCGAGGTCCAGCTTCCATCTTCATAGATTCAACCATGCCTTGTCCATGAATACCAAGACCCTTTCTGTCATAGTCCATCTTGGTGGACAACCTCAATCCAACACCTTGAGACTATTTCTCAAAATCACCAAGAGAACAAGGAAGAGAATGAGAAGAATGAGGAGCTTTCACCAAGTCTGCATCTTTGACTTTCTTCAACAAGCCTTCTTTTTCAGACTTCCATTCCTCATACATTTCATTAACCTTGGCTTTCATTGCCATGAAGGTATTATAAAATTCTGCATTAAAGACAAAAGGAAACTGATTTTACTTATGTGATGACATCTCACCTCACTGCTTGAATTTGCTCCAAGTATTCCACCACCTGCAACTTGTCAGACTAGCTCTAATACCAACTTGATCTGTAAACTCCTTACTATGAATCACTTAACTTGTTAGATTCACCAGGATACAGATTTAAAATTAAGATCGTAACTGACGATACTTGTGAATTGAGAAAATAACCACATAAAACATAGGAAAGTAAAGAAGCTGATAGAATCATGCACCAAGAAAAGAGAGACAAAGAGATTTGATAACAGAGTTCACCAGTTTCTGGCTATGTCTCCGGATCCGCAAATAAGCGTGATCGATGCCATTACTATGATGCAACTTCTTTTACATCACGATGGTCTTTCACTGAGTTACAATTTGCTTCCCAGGAAGATTCTTGCACTTTAGGCTCTTCCTGCTTCCACACTACAATGATAGGATCTTTCTAGCAACATGTTCGTGCCTAACTCCTTCGTCACCTTTACAATGCTTTCAATCAATAAAGCTGCAACTCTCTCTCACACAAGAGTACATAGGCATCAAGCCTTTACAAAGGACTCAAAAGTCGTACAAAATCTCTCAAAGGACTCACTAAGTTCTTATCTCTGCTCCCTGGAGACCACCTAGCTCACAAAACTCCAATAACTCACTCCAAACCCTTTACTAAGAGAAAATAAACTCTCCAAGAGTTTTCTAAAGCTCTCACCAAGAGAACACTCAAACACCTCTGAATTCTGAATTTCTGAATAGCTCCTTTCCCCCCTTTTATACATGAAATTAGCCTAATTAGGCTTAACAAAAATAATAAATAATAAATGAAGTGGGTTTCAAGTAATTTTGCCTTTATAGGCCATTTGTTAAGAATTCAGCCATCAACAATCTTTAAATAAAAACATTCACCTCTACATATTAATAGTTGTCGGTGGTGTATTGGCGGATACAAATTTTGCAACAGACATGGTCGGGGGTTCCAATCCCGCTGGCCACGTTAAATACCAAACTCCGCCAAACATTGCAACAAAAAAACCGTCCGTGTACATATTTTAAACGATTAGCAGCAAGTGCAACGGTATACCGACCGACTCCTATGTTGGGGGTCACGGGTTCGAGCCCGTTCAATAACCTTTTTAACGAACTCACCCAATTTGGATGGAAGACACAGGGACACTTGGTGCACCAGAAGACTGCCATGTAGAAGTATTTGATTTGTTGACAGAGCCACATCATCTGCCAACTATCTGCCTTGTCATCGCTGACTGGATGCCACCTGTGATGCCACGTCACTGTATGTCCAGTACGGACTAACACGTGTCGGCCTCTGATTGGTCCACCTTGGATTTCATACCACGTGCTGACGTCAGTTGTACAGATGATGACATCATCACTGTACCTTCAAGTCCACCAAGTCAACCGAAGGCTTTGACTGGCCGTATCTTGCGCATCCGAGCTCCGTTTTCGACGAAACGAACGCCATCGGAATCGTCTCGACGAGCACTTCAATTTGATGCCAATTTTGATGAATTCTGAGATGACCAATTTTTCTGCCTTTTTGATGGCTCTGGTACCCTGTTTGACCGAACCTTTGACCAAACATAACTCGCACGTACGATCTCCTTTTGACGCGATTCAAGTTGCATCGGAATCCTGTCGGTGAGCTCTTCGATCTGAGACTGCTTTCGCCTGATTTGAGGACATTCAATTTTCTAGTCAACCATTTGGCATCCTCAGTCCTTGTTGAACTTTGACCAAGCATATTTCGAGCAAACAAACTCCTTTTGACATGCTTTGAGTTGCGTCAAGATCGTATTGCTATGCTCTATGCATTGATGCCAGTTCTAGGAGATTCTGAAGATGTTGGATTTTTGAGGCCTTCGAGATCCACCTGGATCACCCACCCATTGGCTGACTAAATTTCACGAGTAGTAGAATTGTAATGCTTTGACACAAGACATCACAAATTCTATGCAATGAACTGAAATTGGGAGTGAAGTCACCTCTAGCAACCCAGAATCTCGAATGTTTTAGAGTATTGCATTGTTTATCTTGATCAAATCCAAGATAGCTTTTGGAAGCACCTTATGTAGATCCATGTCAACCGTTCCGATGAAGTCATGAGTCAAGACTGATTTAGTCTTGAATTCGATCTGTGTACTACATTCTGAAAAGTTTTCTTGTTGACTGTAAACTCGACTATATTCTGACAAATTTTATGGATCTGAAACGTGAGTTTTGTCCAGAAAAAGATTCTAAGACAACCTAGAACGTCAGAATTGCAAAAAATTTACTTCTACACTACCATGCAAAGGAATTTCAGTTGAGAAAATCAAAGCTTCGAGAATCGACGCTCTATAGTAAATTTTCTTGAAAAATTCTAACACATGGGATTTGTACAGGAAGCTATGCTGAACCAACCTAGATGATTTGTTTTTGTCAAAATTCGTTGAATTCTCGAACATGTGAAAGAAATTAAGAGGAGAAATGGAAGAAATTAAGATAGAAGATAGAATTTTTTAATGCTCTAGTTCTACTAAAATCGCCACCTTGTCTTGATATTTGTTGATTAATCTAGACTTGTACCCGCAAAAGAATATTTTTAATGCCTTCAAAACTTGATATCTGATGAAATTCACCAATCTCAAGAAGAAATTCGTCTTTTTCTCAAGTTGTGTGAGAGAAATAGTAGACGCCATGATGAATAAATAGATAAATTCATAGCTAAATGGCGCCACTGCAAGAATAGAACCCTAATATAAAAAGAAGTGTTCTAATTGGACCCCCTTTAGTTCAACTTCCACTAACTCAAAGTCCCAAAAAATAAATAATATTAAAATATTCAATTCACCCTTACATGCGAATTTGTAATTTAACATTAAAAAATACGTCACTATTAAAATATTGAAGAAAATTTCCCATTAATGCTTACATGCAAAAAAGCTAAAATTTAATATTATTTTAATAAGTTAACTAAAATCTCTACATCCAGGTACGCTAAAGAAAATTCACTGAATCTGAAAATTCCAAATTTGACTCTCCATGCATCCCCTAGCACCAGTTATGAGATTTTTTCGCTAACTTCCTATTTTATAGTTCACTGAAAAGTTACGATTGCCCTTGTTGAGCTTTGATTGATGTTGTGACTGAGCTGAGATATCCATCGCAAAGCCTGTAGAACCAAGATGAAATGTTTGTTGGGAGCTGTGACTGCTAAAAACCATGTTTGGTACCTCAAAAAATTAGTCACCCTTGATTAAATTGATGCAATATCTTCAGACAACCATTTCTCCATTTTTCCATTTGGCACTTCGAACTGTTGTTGCTGGTGAACGATGGCTCCCGACGACTAGATGATAGATTCATTGTGTAGCTAGAAGAATTCCGCAACCAATGATTGTATGTAAGGTATCTAAAAGCTGAGTTAAGGACCCCAAAAGCAAGGGCTCCCCTAGCCTGCAATAGCACAATTACCATTTTGATAAAAGTGTAACTTTCATTTGGACACCATACTTTGACCCCTGACACCAGGAGCTGGAGTGCTCCGATTCACGCACTGTTGATCTCTTTGCGTAGCTAAAAGCATTGGGAAGAGATGTTCTTAGAGGTGATGAAGCGAGAAAACTGCTTCTAAGACCTCAAAAAGAAGGGCGCCTTTTCCAAGGGAGTGTGTAATTCCCACAACCATTTTTCTGGTTATCTACCTTCTCCAGTGACCTCTACTAACCCTTCATGTATGGGCATTTGAAAAATACTGAGGGCTAATGACTAGATTCATTGGACAGCTAGGAGGATTCCGCACAAGTCTTATGAAGACTTTGACTGCTAAAAACCTCATCTAGCAGGCCTAAAGGCTAGGCACCCCTAGCCTATAGAGGTACAGGTTGACATTTTCATCTTTGTCCACCCTCTGTTTTACATGCTCAGTAGAACTATTGTGATGGTCACTCAGCATGTCTGGTGATCTCGTGAATGGGTGCATCGTGGAGCTAGACTGAAATAGAAAAGATCTCTGGGAGATGGAAACTGAAAATTCATCCATTTGAGTGGTCAAATTCAAGGGCGCCCCTGGGCTACAGGGGTGCAGAAATTGAAAATTGACAGTCCTCTGTTCTATGTAACCTCTTCGTACCTTTCGCTTCTACCTTCGACAACCAAATTTTTGCAACTCGAATGACCTCGCTTGATAGCTTGTCAGAAAGTTGACTGAATTTTGAAGAGATTGAATGTATCTATAACCAAAAAGCATTGAATCTGAACCTTCAAAATGAAGGGCGCCCCTGGGCTACAGGGGTGTAAATTTGCTTTTTACTAGAAATTCTCATATATTTTCATGCTCTGTGAACACCAATCTGACTACTGAATTGATCTTATAGGGGTATACCTCTATCGTGAAGTATCTCTTCATCTTCTTTCATTATAAAATGTCC
Organism: Sequoia sempervirens; assembly: GCA_007258455.2. NCBI lineage: Eukaryota > Viridiplantae > Streptophyta > Pinopsida > Cupressales > Cupressaceae > Sequoia > Sequoia sempervirens. Next base: position 49,231 of record VDFB02048458.1, read on the forward strand.
TTCCTTGATTTCCTGGCTCAGAATTTAACACCGGGTATTGACCAACTGTCATTAACGACTGACATTACACTGACCAAAGTCCATACTTAACTTACCCTAAAATTGTATTTTGACATCATTTTAACAAGGTTTAGACTCTTTTAAGCAAAATGCCTTAATGAAACAAAAAAATTGGTTTGGGTACAACACAGTTGAGGAGATGTTTTCGTCAAGGCTGTCAGCTATTTGTAGCAACAGTTAATGACTTGGAGGTAGGGGAGAGTCAAGAGGTATCTCTTAATGATTACCCTATTCTTAGGGAATTTGCAGATGTTTTTCCTAGTGATATTCCTGGTTTGCCACCGAAATGTGATATAGATTTCAAAATTGACCTGGTTCCTAGAGCAGAGCCTATATCTCGAGCCCCATACAGAATGACCACACAGGAACTAGAAGAGCTTCATCTACAGTTGGAGGAAATTTTGGCTAAGGGTTTTATACGTTCGAGCGTTTCTCCTTGGGGAGCACCTGCCATCTTCGTGAAGAAGAAGGTTAGATCTCTAAAATTGTGTATCAATTATTGTCAATTGAATAAAGTGACGATAAAGAATCGATATCCCTTACCCAAAATCGATGAATTCTTTGATCAGATCAAGGGAGCTAATGTGTTTTCTAAAATTAATCTCAAATCAGGTTACCATTAGTTGTGCATTGTAGAAGTGGAAATTCATAAAATGACATTTCGAACTCGTTACGTGGGCACTATGAGTTCACAGTGGTACCGTTCAGGTTAACGAATGCACCATCCGTTTTCATGAGTTTGATGAATGATGTTTTTCACACATACCTTGATCGTTTTGTTCTCATTTTTCTCGACGATATTCTAATATGTTTGAGAAATATGAAGGAGCACTAAGAGCGTTTGAGACAGGTATTGCAGTGTTTGAGAGAGAATTAGTTGTACATAAATTTGAAGAAGTGTGAGTTCTTTCAAATTGAGGTGAAATAACTTGGACATGTTATCTATGGACAGGCTATTGTTGTGGATCCCTCGAAGATCCAAGCTATTATTGATTGGCCTGTGCCTACCAATGTATCTGAGGTTCACAATTTTATGGGTCTTTCCAGTTATTTCAGGCAGTTTGTTCAGGGGTTTTCAAGGATTGCTCATCCTTTTACTTCTCTTTAAGAAAAAGGAAAGAAATTTATTTGGACAGATCAGTGTCAGTTGGCTTTTCAGACACTCAAGGAAAAGTTGACTAGTGCACCTATCTTAGCCATCCTGATCCTACTAAGGACTTTGTAGTTTGACTTATGCATCTTTGGAGGGATTGGCAGTCGTGCTGATGTAGGATGGTCATGTGATTGCTTATGAGTCTCGCAAAATCAAGGATCACAAATTGAACTATCCTACTCATAATCTGGAGCTAGCTGCAGTTGTTCATGCTTTGGTTCGGTGGAGGAATTTCTTGTTGGGGCACCATTTTCAACTTCGTTGTGATCACTGTAGTCTGCAGTATATTTTCACGTAGCCTAATTTTAATGCTAGGCAGAGATGGTGGATGGAGTTATTATGCGAGTATGAATTCGAGGTGAAATTTGTTCAGGGGAAAGAGAACGTAGTGGCTGACGCTCTTAGTCGGCGAAGACATGAGCTTTCTTCAATGACTCTTGGAGTTGATTGAGGAGTCATATTTTAGCAGCACTTCCTACAAATAGACTGTATTAGGAAGTGAAGATGGAGTTAGGATCAAGTAGACCCTTGGAGGGTAGATTCATAGGTTATACTCTCGATTCAAATGGATTGTTGCGACATTTGAGTTTTATCTATGTACCACATTCAGAAGGTCTTCGCACTCTAATTTTGTCAAAGGCACATCGAGCACCATATTTAGCTCATCTAGGTGTTAAGAAAATGCATGTAGACCTTTGACAATTGTACTTTTGGCCAAGAATGAAGTGTGATATCGTTGATTTTGTTTCGAGATGTCTTGAGTGCCAGAGAGTTAAAGCTGAACACCAACATCCCGTAGGACTACTACACCCACATTTAGTTCCTGAATGGAAGTGGGATATCATATCAATGGACTTTATTGTTGGGTTACCTATGTCATCTCTTTGACATGATGTTATTATGGTTACTATTGATAGGTTGACTAAGGTAGCACATTTTTCTCCAGTTAATTCTTCCTATAATGCCTCTTTTGTGGCCAAGATATTCATGGAGGATATTTTTCGGTTGCACGGAATTCCTCGCAGAATCATTTCTAATAGAGATCTTGTATTTACATCAGCATTATGAACATCCTTGTAGCATGCTTTAGGTACTCAGTTGAATTTCAATTCAGCTTATCACCTTGAGACCGATGGTCAGACCGACAGGGTCAATCAAATTCTTGAGGATATGCTTAGAATGAATGTAATGGATCAACAGTCACGTTGGGAAGATTATCTTTACTTAGTGGAGTTCGCCTACAATAATGGGTATCACAGTTCCATAGGTATGCCTCCTTTTCAGGCATTGTATGGATGTCCTTGTCAGACTTCGTTGAGTTGGGATTGACTCGAGGATAGAGTTCTACTTGGACCTGAGATGCTTCAGGATATGGAGCAAAAAGTTGATCGCATCAGAGAGCATTTGGTGGCGGTGCAAGACAGGGAGAAGAAGTATGTCAATGCGCATAGAGTGGATCGTCAGTTTTCAATTGACGATAGGGTATTTCTTCGAGTACATCTGCGAAATATTTTAATCCATTATGGAAAAGGCTCTAAGCTCGTGCCTCGTTTCATTGGACCATTTGAGATTCTAGAGAGGATTGGTCCTGTAGCATATTGACTTTCTTTACCACCTAGTTTGTCATGCATTCATGATGTATTCCATGTATTTATTCTTAGGCCTTATCATTCTGATATTTCACATGTGATCAATTGGAATGCATTACAGGTAGAGGATGAATAGTTGGCTTTGGAGCTCGTGGGAATTCTTCAGCATAGGAGAGTCACCCTCAGGGGTTGAGACGTTGAGAAGGTGAGGGTCTAGTGGGATCCTAGTGATGAGGCATCAACTAGTTGGGAGTATGCGACACACATGAGAGAGCTTTATCCTTATATGTTTTGCAGGCTTCCAGGAGTAAGCCTTATCCTAGGGGTGGAGAATGTAGTGTCCCTCCAGTTGCTACACTTTGTTTTAGTTTAGTTTATAGTTGTTCTAGTTGTTTCTGATACTATGCTATTTTATTTTAGTTATGACTCTGATACTATGCTAGTTTTATATTGTGTTGATCATACACTTGATACATTGTTGATCATCTGATTATGTTTGTGTGGTGACATTATGATGAACATTATGTGTGTTATGGTTTTATGTTGTTTCAGAGCATTAGTGTGTTTATGATGATGTATCTGATGTAGTATTGTATGTTAGTTTCAGTGAAGGAGACAGTGTAGCATTACTCACTCAAGTACCCTGTTACATTGTGACTCTCTTTCATGATGTGACTGTTGATTTATGCAGATATGTTTGACAGTGTTGTTTTATGCAATTGCAAGTACTAGGCATCGACTCCACCTGCTTTGTCAGGTTTGAGTGTGCCATGACCAAATGGAAACATGTTGTTTCAAAGGTAATGCCAAGTCCTTCTTTGGCCATCATTCTTTATAGGACGATTATCTGTGTTGTCACCTGTCATTGTTTTATCATTTGGTTCATCGTACCGTTCATGTTTTTGTCTTGTTTGGAAATTAATTGATCAATTAGTAAAATGGCTTATTGATTAAATTATTTGATTTAATGTGATTTTATTGAAATGTTAAATTAAATGATTATGTTTTTGTTTTGATTTATTAAATTAAATTAAACAAGGTATTTATTTAAATGTAATTGTTGTTTTATATGTGCAAACTTAAAATAAATGAAAAGTAGATATTTTGAAAGGGCTTGTTTTCAACAGGTTATGAATAAATATTTGAGATCTTGATTTTGAGTTAGAAGATGATATCTTGGATAATTGTTAGTTGAAACTGATTGATCAATTTAATTTGCATGCTTACAGTTAGTTATGTCCTGTGATTATGAGTTAATTGAAATGAAATAAAAATATTTGGTTGTGCAATATCAGTCACGGTAATTGATTTTGGATTGCTGGGAAGAAAACTTTCACGATAGTTTTTGGAAAAAGCTTCTTCTCTATGTTTTGGTTAAAAAAAAATGTTTTGGAGATAGTGAACTTGAAGAACTTGTGCTTTTGGGAAAAATAAAGAATTGTGGATTTTCGATTCTTGCTTCAATCTTCATTGGATTCGAGAATATAAACCAGGTTTTCTTCTTTTGTTTTGCATATTCTTGAATAGTAGTTTCTAAATGTTATGTTTGGAGAAATTTACTTTTATGTGAATTTCTGCTAACTTGATGGCATAGGAAGTTTGCTCGCCTTTAATTAGCTGTCATTGGCTTGATTTAAAACTGCAGTTAGTGGCCTTATATCAGCCTTATATGTTTATCCCTTTCTCTGGAAACTTTAGCATGTTAAAATGATATCTATTTTGCATGGCATGAATTTTGTTATTGTAGATTATTCTTTGTTGAAAGTAATCCTCAATTAATTTTATTGCATGGCGCGTACACTGCCATTGTGGATAACTGAACATATGAGTGTGGTTCGATTATATATATATATATTGAATTTTGAATTTTGGTATACTGTGTAAATAACAAAGGTTGAAAGTTAATATAAATGTCTATGTGATTTATAATTGTGTGTTCTTGCTATTGTAGATATCTTTTGTTGTAAGACAACAATTAGGAGAAACTATATATATTATAAATGTATATATAAATATATGTATTCATGTATTTATTTATATATATATAGGTGTGAGTATAGATCATGATTTAAATTATACGGGAACAAAACAATTATGAGTGTGAATATATTTACATTGAAGTATATATGGTTTATGTTATTTAGTTTCTTTAAAACATTTTTAGTCGTTAATAGCATTTTGTTTCCATAGTCCATAATAGTTGGCTTCAAGATTTCTGGATCAACTGTGTGCATATTTTTACATCAACGTTTTGGGATCATACTCCATGATCCATCATCAGGACGGCTATGTCATCTTTCATTTCTCTATCATCTTTCATTTCTTTGTCTTTTTTCTATTCATCCTGATGATGGATCATGGAGTATGATCCGAAACGTTGATGTAAAAATATGCACACAGTTGATCAAAAAATATTGAAGCCAATTTTTAGTCATTTTCAACATGAGTGAAAGGATAAATATGATATTTAATTCATGAAGTCTCGATGATTGTGTGTGATGGGAAATAATGTGACGGTTTTAATTTATGAGTATACTTACAAGTTATGAGTTCTTTAACCTTCCAAGGCTAGGAAAGTTAATTTGTGATGTAAGTTTTTGATGTTTGTACTTTGATGTTCAATTACTATGATTTAATTTGGGGCATAGCCTTGCACAAATTGTTGTTACCTTTGAGGTATTTTGGAAATTATATGGTCTTTGTCATGATTGAGATGTATACATTCTTGGATTTGTTTTATTGTGCATGATGGATGTCCTTTGTAATTGATGTTAAGTTATGTTATTAGGAAGAGTGGCTTTTGATAGGGGCAGAAACCCTAAGAGGTAACCAGGGTAACCTATCGTGAGTTTTTAATTCAGTGAAAACCTAATTAAATGTATTAGGGGTTGGGTAGTGTTTATTAAATAATTCAAATAATTGATTGCCTTGTCTTATACCTTAGTGCTTGTAAAGATTAAGGGTAGGTTGAGATGGCTTGGAATGGCATGATCATCTACTTTGTCTTCTTGAAAGGTAGTTCGATTCCACATGACTTTGTTTAGGGGCCGAGAATCAATAGAGATTTCCAGGGTAACTCGATATGAGGGCCGGTAGTCTATGAAGATTCACTAGGGTAACCTAGAGAAATTGTGTGATGACACTCTTTTCCTGATACATGATATGTGGTCTCTTGTGTAGAGTAACCTTGTTTATGTTGTTTCCTCTAGGAGCTTTGTTTCTAATTTGTGGTTTTGATATTGTTATGTCATAATGTGTACATCAAGCCATGTGATGTTATGTTTTGTCTTCATGTCTATTTATCTTTGTGGCCCTGATATTATCTCCTAGCATGGGGGGTGGACCTTTGGGTACCACGTGGTTGGGAGGAACGTGCTATATCCTTCATTAGGTCCCCTTGCAGGTGTTGTTGTGCTTGGATAATATTGTACTTGTGACAAGTTCCTAATTCTACATTGTTTGTGATGTTGGACGCTGAGTGTGCTCATGGACAAAGTTGACAGATGTGTTGATCATCATCTTTATTATATACATACCTATTGTGTATGAGAGATCTTATTGTAATGTTTATGTTGTAACGAGATTTGTTATAATCTGACTTGATGTAACATGTATATGTGTAACTTGACTATATTATGATTATATGATGGATCATTCATTATTGATACAATTTTTCCTTATGTTCAATGACTTTGGTTTAATGGTGTGATATTCTTACTTGTGAATGTTAAGTAGCATTGTAAACTCTGAGGACATGTGTGTAGATGTATCTTTTGTACTCTTGATGTAATCAAATATCTTTAAAAAAAAAAATGTTCGGTTATTTTGTTACTTTGTGTGTTGTTCTCTGGTTTCCATGGCGGGGTGTTACAAAAGATGAGTGACTATTGGGAAATAAAACGATGAGGCCAAAGAAGATGAGTCATCCTCACTCATAGTCTTGCTTTGCATGTGCTTCCATGAAATGTGTATGAGAATTTTGATATGATAATGTAAGATTGGGAGAGAGATCGAGACATCAAGTTGTTTAAGGCCACGATTACCTGCCACCATTTACACCCTCATCTATTTTCTTTTGTATCTCCTCTCTCTCTTTATTTCCTCCTATTGGGAAAAACCTAGGCGGCGAGGGAATTTTAGAAGGTTTGGGAGTCGAGCTAAAGAGGCAGTTAATACGTACGAGAGCAAGAATTAACATTATTTAGGTTGAAGTTCAACATAGACTTGCTCGGATACTGTCAAGGAACTTAAACCTCTACCTTGAAGTGAATGAGGCCAATAGTATGATTGTTGAGTAGGGGAGGCTTAGCTCAAATTATTGCTACTTCCACATTAGCTTCAAGTTCAAACTCTAATTAGCGGAGAAATGACATGGAATATTGTGTTCACTGTAAGGCAAGTAATCCTTCTTTTCTTTATAATGGATATAGTATTTTTGCTAGTATGTATGCATGTATACCTCGTGATGATAAAGGTTTATTAAAAACCAATAGAGAGGTAGTTTTTCTTATAATCCATCTCATGCAAGAATCTTTAATTAGAATTCTTTAAATCTCCAAGATGAGAAAGTTTAATTTGGAGATTGCCTTGGAATGATTTAGATGCTTTAAACGCAGTTTGTGTATGTTACCCTCAAACCCTTCTTGGCATAGTCGAGTTTGGGAATGAATCATGAAAACCACCTTGATGTTTATGACACTATTTTCCTTCTTAAAAAGAGATACCAAACCTGGTGGGTATAAAACCAAGCTTGTCTTATAATGAAGTAAATGAGTGTTATCTTTCTTGATAAGTTCCTTATGCAAAATCAAGTTTTGCAAGTCTTTTTGTAAAAACTAATCCAAGAGAATAGGTGAGCCAGGGATGTGGAAATATAGATAACCTATTGTTTAACAACTATTACCTATGTTATGTTTTCTCAAGAGAGAGAGAGAGAGAGAGAGAGTAATCCAGGCAATGCAAGATACAAATCTTGTAGCCTTTAAAGAACTTATTTTACTGCTAAGTGCACAAAAGACAAAGTTAACCCTAGGTTGGGCATCACTAGAGTGATTAATCTAGGGTTGGACATATTGTGAGATTTGTATCTCAATCTCACACAAAAGTGGTAAACTATTTTGATTGATGAAGGTTTATGTGACATATATATATATATATATATATATATATATGAGTTCTAAACCTAAATTATGTTGGAAGTCAGTTATCCCAAGTAGACCAAAGGGTCGAAAGTAGATTATTATTTTTTTTATAAATCAAACCTTTCAAGGTTGAAAGATCGACTCATATCAAAACTATTGATATGAAATGATAGTGTTCTTTTATATATTATATTGGTGAGGGAATACCTTGAATATACTATGTTTTTTCATGTTACGTAAAATGTGAAATCAAGCAATGCCATGTGGTCTAGGAAAGACTAGAAGTATTTGTTCTTATGTTTTGTTACACTTATGCTATTACCTTTAGAAAACAAGGAAGTTGATATTACCATGTATTAGGTTAGAGAAGCTAAACCCTAGTTTTGAAAACAAGGAGGATATAGGAAATCTATAACTCTTATACTGGATATGATATTGTATATATATATTGATTGGTAGTGAAAGGTCGAGAAAACCATATTTGATTGACAGTGAAAGGTCAAGAAAACCATAGAACAAGATAGAAGAGTCTTTGTAACACTTTAAGAGATTCCATGATAAAGTCAAAACTCGTTTAAATGCATCAAAGATGTTTGGTATTTGAATTAGAGAGTAGAATGACAGAAAGTCATGAACCGTAGAAATTGCATGAATGCAATAAGGGACTTTTAAAAAAAAGGGGTTAGAAATACCTAAATCTTTACATTACATGTATATCCTAAATTAAGGATTAGTTCTAAGTTAGAATCGCTAGAATGGATTTTCAGTACAGACAAGTTTGTGTCTAGAGTACCCAATAAAGTAAGTAAAACCATAGGTTGAGATAGTTCCTAAGTTGGGTCAGAGGTGTGTGTCTAGATGGCATGACCAATCAGAATGACCATACTTAGCTAGAAGGAGTCTAGAGTTGTATGGTCGATTGAGTATTGTAGTACACATCACTAGGACTCAGATGGAGAAACGTGATAGTTCCTTATATTTATACCCTTCGTGAAGGGTAGGGCCACTTCCAGTTAGGAAGTGTGCGAGGGATTGCTTGAGTATGTGGTTGGAAGAAAAGCACTTGAATGATGCTCTCCCTCTATAGCAGAAGTCTCAACGAGGCTCATGAAGATAGATATCAACATTCCAAATGCAGTGAACTCCATGTTATGGCTTATGATAGTCAAACTTATGAGGTAAAACTATTCTTTTGCCAATTATATTTTATGTAATATAAATGAAAAGAGTAAGGACTTCTCTTTGATTCTAGCTGCGATTACATATGATTTCAAGTTTGAAATTATCTAGAAAATTTGTACTTTATTTCTTGAGCTTATGCAAATGTTAAGAAAAAAAAAATCTCTCTCATGGTTACTAAGTTTATTTACCTTCTAGTAAATTCTTGATTTTACTTGAGTATCAAGAGGAAGGATGTTACATCTCTTTTAAGGGGAATAATCAACAAAGTCATAATGCAAGGAGCATATGCTAGAACTTAATTCCCAAGAAAATCATAGATGACATAGTAGAGCATCCCCACCAACATTGGGAAATAAAACATCAATTACAAGTTTTGATTGAACAACACTAGCCCACTCACTCAAAATTTTGGTTTGCATTCAAGGGGAAGCAAGCCTACACTAGGATGAAAAGCCTCAAAATACATGTCTATGCAAACATTTTCGGAAAGATTGCACTCATGTGAGAGACTATTCATAATAACAACAAACCTACGATAAAAATCCAAAATTGACTCTCCATCCTACCTTTTGAGGTGATCTAGACTTTTGTAAGAAGGGGAAGGTCACTAACATGTGCATCCAGCTCATTGAAATCAGCAATCTTTTTGATCATTAAGCATTTATGTTCTATCATGTTAGGTACTTGTAGATGCAAGTTGATTATGTGGTTTCTCACTATCGAGGTCAACCATGCATATATGGCTTATTAAATTAGCAAGATCTTGTGGGAAGGGATCAAATGGAGAAGCAAAAAGCTCAACTTTATGAAATTTAGTTGCACAATTGCTAATACACCTAGATGAGGAATCATTGTAGTAATCAAGATGATCCATGATTACAAAATATATTTTATGTTGAAATAGGACTACGCTATTTCCACAAAGATATATTTGTATAAAAAAATTATGCATTAAGAGAGGAATAAGAAAAACACTTTTGTGTACCTTGAAAATTTGTTGAACCAAAATGGAATAAAACTCATATAATTACTAAAAAGCATAGTTCAATAGAAAAAAGTTTAATTTAAGATAGAAAATTGGTCACCTCATAAAGTGAGGAAATACACATATCCTCTAAGACAACAAAATAGTTCTAGGTTTGACCCAACAATAGATTCTTTGATTTCATTCAAACCCAACTACATTTTTAACCTAGTAGCATGTGAACTTACACCAATAATATTCATTTGATTAAAACATGTCCCTAGCAATGGCTCCATTTATTGGTGATCAAAACTGCTAGTCCCAAAGGAAAGCTTCTTCTTGAGTACTTGAGGTGTCAAACTCAAGGAGAGACCTTCAACCTTATGATTAGGTATGGCAACTTTGAATTAATTATTGAGGTGGTTAGGACCTCCTTCATTTCATGCTCAACTAAACACAAGGGGAATTCCCTAGAGGTATCCTAAATAGGATTAAGCATAAATAAAGATGAACCAATAGATAAACTATTGCAGAAGTACTTGGTGTATGTCTAACCCCAAAAGCTATCACTAGGCTAGGGACCAACCACCTACTATAACCTCTATTAAGATAATAAGTATATCATTGTATAATAGTAGAGTGCGAGTATGCATGGCATGAATCTCCAAAGATGATAACTATTATGGATTGTTAAAGATGTTTCCCTATTTATTATATTGAACCCTGAAGTGCTTATAAATCTACTTCCTATCCCTAATCTACTAGTAAATGATGATTTACGTTTAAGTGCAGGGTAGACCATTTCTTTCAATACTGGTGCCTATTCAATGGGTTACAAAGTCTAAGAACAACAAGAAAGACATATAAAAATCAAAATGAATGTGATCTATTTATAAGCATACACCACAAATATTATATTAGGCAAAATGAGCATACTTAGTAATCCATCCCAAGCTACATAAATTTGTATGTAATGAAGAGAAGACTATTACAATGCTTGTAGTGAATTAAAATTATATCTCATTTATCTAATATTCATTATATTCATATCAATGAACTGGCAAGAAGAAACCCTAGCAAGATCTTCTAAAAATAACCACAAGTAGAACCATGGAGATTCATTTAAGGATATCATTTATAATATAATTTTCCTTGTGATTTACAAAAACATGCTAATCTCTAGGTCATTGGATTTGTAGGAGTTAGAACCATAGGAGCTCCTTCAACTTTTAGTCGCCTAGAAACCCAAAAATGACCCCCCTTTTGAAGAAGAAACAACTAGTATAAATTATATATTTTCCTCTTTAGTGTCCAACTATTCATGGGCACCTTAGGAGGGCATGTAATACATAGATGTGACATGTGGGAAATTCATAGGTCCATGGAACATTGAAAACAAGTGACAAAGAATAATCATGGATAGATCTAGGTGGCTAGAACCACAACAACCTTCATTCATGATAGTGTGGTTGTCTATATTGTATGTAGTCAAATCTCCATGTGAAATCATGTTGTTAGGTTTGGAAAAACGTATTTCTAGTGGGAAGGGATGATCAAGTGGTTACAAGGTAGAATAATGCATGAATGGGGTGATAGGCACATGATGGGGGTAGATGAAAAACTGTTTTGGGGTTTTCTAGGTTATCGCAAGCCCTAGTGTGAAATTCAAACATTTGGGTGCCTAGTGGCGATTTGGGTCTAGGAGGGACCTAAGAACTTGCACTTGAGAGGATGGGTGTAAAATCGGCTCAAGAATGAGGAGGCAAGAGGAAATTGGGACTTGGAACTAGCAAGGAAAATCAAATTTCAAGGTTCAAGAAGAACTTGGGGCCTAGGAAGTCAAGGAGAAGAAAACTCACATAGAGTCAAATTTAGAATGGGATCACGAATTGGGACTAGAGAAAGGATTGGGTTTAGGAATTAATTGAGGATCGAGTGCTAGGAGATAACTAGAACAAAGAATCTTAGAGAAGTTCCTAGGTCCTAAGATAGGAAGGGATGGGACTAGGTCCAAGAGAGAGACATGGACTAGGAATCAAGAAGGGGCAAAACTCCACTAGGTCTTGAAGTCCAAGAGGGATTGAGGATCACAAAAGAAGAGGAAGGGGAAGTTTGAGAGATGTAACCTAGGAGGGACTAGGGACAATTGAGTAGTTTGATGGGGAATAGTCCCCCCAAGAACCTAGGGTATGATGGGAATGAAATTAAATAGGGAGCAGGACACACAAGGAAGCAAGGAATGAGATGATGCAAGAAATCTAGAGTTTGGGGATTGGGTTGCGAACTTGAAATTGAGGACATGGTGCAAAGGTTTGAGGTCCTCCTAAAGGTTTGAGCTCTAGGGGACAAGGACAAAGAGAGATGGGTCCTAAGATTTTAAGGAGTTTTGGAACTCCAAGGAAAAACACATTGTATTAATCAAGGCTCTACAAGGACTAGTGACTTTGAGACTATGTCTCGATTCATCCATAGACCTGAGACCTATGAAGGAACTAGTGAAAACGATAACAACAAGATAGTGGTTGAGGTTCTGAGGGAACCTAAAACCTAGTACAAAAGTGCACATGTCCCAAATTTGCATGCAAGCCTACAATCTAGAAAGAACAAATGTCCTCCAATAAACAAAAATACAAAAAAAATATTGAACATTTTACAACCACAACAAGAGAACCCATTTAACATTTTCACAAATCAACTATCAATAGTGAATCAAAATAAGATAAATACACAAAACGAAAAAAAACATAGATCAATTTAATGAATCTCGAGACTTATAAATATAAACATCAACAATTACAATAAACTAATCTTAAATAAACATAAAATACAAAGAAAAATATAACTAAAATTATACTTAAAAGAAATAAGAAATAAATTTCATGAAGTTTATTCTTTTAAATTTTTTTTAAAAAAAACTTGATTTCTGATTTTTTTAATTAGAAATCAAATCTAAGATTTTGCTAAAAACTTACCACATTCTATGTAATCTTTCTTGTTCTTGATTCAACAAATTTCTCATTCCCTAGCTCTCTTTCTTTCACCCTTTCTCTTTTACTCCCATGTTTATAACCTCCACTCCAACATTTCAAAAAGTAATTTAAATATATATTTTTCAAAATGTTGCTGTCACTAACCTTTCAAGATGCACACATCAAAAGTCGTGTTGACTTTTCTTGATCATTGGTTCTGCCCTCCTTGCCTCCCTATACCAAATCCTCATTCATGTCGGCAATATGGCCCTTCCAATTATGCTCGGCTCCACTTGTAGAGCAACCATAGGTGGTCTTCCCCACTGCCAATTTGGGTTAACCTTTAGTTGGTTGCCAGTAGTAGGGCAACAAACCGTTTAGTCCCCCTTGCTCAATAGTGTGAATGGATCCCTCATGGAGGACACAGCAAATTCTCAAACTTTGCTCTTTCTATTTTGTCGTAGAAGAATGTTTCTCAAACTCCACAAAGAATATTTCTCAAACTTAGCCTCAACAAAATTCACACCTAAAAATGATAACAATGCTCTTACCAATGCCTACTGATGATTGAAGAGACCTACCTTACAGAGGGTGGAGTAACCTGAATGATCTGGATTCTTGAGCCTCCTTCCAATTCAAGTTTTATGGCTTTTACTGCTTATAGTAGTTTTTCATCTTTGACTATAATGTGATCTTGAGAACAGCTTTTGTCTTTTCTAGGACCATGTCTTGTGGTGGCGGATGTTTTGTGTTGATATGGCGTAAAATTTGTTTGTCAGCACAAATCACTTTTGTATTTCCTCTTATGTACCACAACGTGATGGAAATCAGGTAATTTATTTTTTATTATTTTGTGCATTACAGGATTAATCCATAATGATTTGAGGGCAGGCAGGGTCACAAACATCTTTGTTTACATCCATCACATACTATTAAATAGTTAAATACATTCTGTATCTGAGCGTAAATTATATGCACAGGAACAGAATTTGTGGGCTCAAGCTTACTCGTGACAATAGACCATAATAAATGCAAGTTTGTGCTGTGCTTGATTGGAACCATTACCGGTACAACAATTTTAAGAAAAAAACGATTCAGAAAGGAGCACCAAAAGCTTTTCTAATCCCAAAAGTATGTCCTTGGGAGTTAAAGTCCTCTCCGACAACATCACTGGCAGTTTCACAATCATGATTTCTAGATCGCCTCTAACTCAGTGATTTTTATAATGTAATATAAGTTTTTTTACGAGCAATTTCCAAAATAAATGGCATGTCACTAATTGAGGATCTGGATCCACCATAACAATAGCTCATATCATCTGTTGCAAAGATAGACATCATCTAAGTGTTTTACTTTTCACATCTTCTATCCAACTTGGTCCCAAACTACCACAACGCCACTTTTCAAGAAAACGTCACATTGGCTTAAGAAACAAAAATAGAAAAGATCACAGGGACCTTCACTAAGAATGGACAACCACAGATGAAATTCCGGAATTATCAATTATCAAGTGCACTGAATTTACAGGTATGTGTTGGCTGAGTATGGTTAATTCAATCTGTTTGAATCCCTTGGACAATGCTCTCCTGATACAGCAGTTTAAAGTGTAATGTGAAAATGCAGTTTTGTACCCACCGGAGTTAAAAAAAGGTTTGAAATTTAGAAAAATGAAGCATTGAAAATTCTCTCATTTCTCCAGCCTTGAGCCATTCCCAAACACTTTTAGAACGCAAGGGTGTTATTAATTGTTAGGGTAGCGGGGTCAGTAGTTGTGTGCACTAACTTTACAATCATATAGTAATTAAATAAAATTTCGTAGGACCTCCATTTTTTAAAAAGGTGATATGGACTATTTTATCTATTTAAAACTAAGATTTGGAGGTGTGACTCATCATGCGACTCACCACATCAGCACAACTAATGAGTAATGTCATGTCCTTAAAATGATTTTTTAAAGATTTAACCTAAATCAAGGAACCTCTAGTAGTTAAACAAAAAAATATTATTTGTTGCTCAAACACTGCATTCTTATTTAAAATGTAACTTAAATGCAACCCAAATAAATCCAATACATTCTAGTAACCATATATCTTGTTATCTCTGAACTTTATATCCAACACAAATGACCCAATAGTTGGACACAAAATGCTAGTTATTGTTATAAAAATAGCACATTTTATTCAAAATACAACTCATATTCAACTCTAAATGATTATAGAACTTTTTGACAACCTTTACATTTCATGTTAAAATACAAGGTATTTAATTAGTTATTGTTATAAAAATAGCACATTTTATTCAAAATACAACTCATAATCAACTCTAAATGATTATAGAACTTTTTGACAAGCTTTACATTTCATGTTAAAATACGAGGTATTTAATTTACTCACCTTTTACATTTATCATAGGACAAACATATATGTACTCCTATGCATATATATCGCCTCCCCAATAGTTGTACACATAAGAACAATAATTGTCCATATAACAACAATACTTGTTTAGATGAGCGCCTTATCTTATAAATGAGACTTTTATTGGATAGCTATGATATTTTATTGAAAGCAAAAAAATATTTATTAAACTTGTTAAATATGCATTTATGATTTTTTTTATTACATTCATAAATTCTCATGCATTGATGTAAGTCCAGCTTGACAAACATTTGGTCATTTGTTGATTAAAATTTGGAATAATTATTTGACAATATGTAATATTAATATGTTGCAACAATAGGATATTAACCATGAGTACTACACCAACAATAGGACCCTGCCGAACTATTAGCCTCTCCCCTAATTGCACTGTAGCCCTTCTTGGAAATTAGTGGTCTATGATCTAAATTAATAGTCAACTTGAGGTATATTTGATAAGCAAATTATCTTTAGAAAAATCTGTCGTCATCAAGGATATGCCAACCATAAACAGTTACAAAGCAAGAATCAAGGATGTCATTCTGTGAAACTCATTACTGTACATAAATAATGAATCTAACATGACTTTAAAACTTCCTAAAACAATAGTAATGACACTAACAAACAAAATGTGATTTCCATTTGAATTGGTGTGTTTTAGCAATGGCTCGAATATGTTTTGATATAATTTTCTTTCTCTGCATGTAATTGCAAGTTTTTTTTTTCATACAAAATATATTTTCTGTCCAGCCCAACTATCTTTGTCAACTACATATGCAGAAATCAGCAAAACTGATTGCATCAACTGGTATCTGCACTTGTAGAATATGCATAAAATTAGTGTGTCATCCATTGAACAAGAACGTGATACCAAGTTGTTTGGAATAACAATTGCTATCAATCTTCCAACAACTTGATTTTCACTACATCAAAGTCAAACCACTGCTGGCCATCATTAGAGTTGTAGACGCTACTAAATCATGAGATGTTTCCAATTTCAGAAAAGATTTGTACAAAGAATAATTCCTCCATATTGTATTCGATTCTCAAGCTTCAGTTTTTCCATGAGTATAGCTTCATTATTCACGTGTAAAATATAATCATCATCTTGATATGTAGACTTTGTAAATCTACCATGATCATGTAGAAGCTTCACAGAGTCATTCAGATTGCTGCTATACACCTGACTTCTAATTTCTCTGGAATTTCGTGTGGAAGACAAGTTGAGACTGGTAGCAATGCTAGAGTCATGTTCAGAAATATTAAGCTGATAATTGCTATCAGGGGTCCAACTTCCACTGCTATAATTGTTGCTTGTAACAGTAAAATTACCATCAAAACTGCTATTACTTGCCACTTCCTGGCATGCATATTTAACATGAAACATATAAGGCAAATAAAGTAACGACACAGAACATTAAGTTTGAGAATTTGTGTTAACATCTAAATAAAGAAAATATTCAAGCTCGGGATCAAAAATTACCTCAGGAAATTTAGTTTGAACAATCTTTTCAGTCATAACTGCTTCCAAATCTGCTTTGCTAAACCGAGGTGGACTATCAGGATTGGTTTCCCATTCTAACCAAGGAAGAACGACACCATCATCTTCTACCGATAGAGGAACATGCTGAGTACTGTGTGAACATTTCTCAGTATTTTCAATTTTTAGAAGTGATTCTTGACATATTCCATTGTCTTCTATTTTTCTGCCATGAGAAGTTGCATTATACTGCTCTTCCTCGAAGGATGAGGAAAATTCAGAGTCTTCCATGTTTGGCATAGATAAAAACTCATCAATATACTTCTGTGCTTCTTCATTCAAGGAGTTAGATAACTGCTTCCTATCTGCACTATTCTGGTAAGGAACAAAGAGAAACCAGTATAATAGTTTATCTATCTTCCAACTGCAAATCAAATTGACTAGCTTATCCTACAAAGAGATCAGCAATGAACTAATGACTGGAAAGTGCATACAAACAGGAACAAGCTTTGATAAGTACAGAAAGGATAAACAGATGTTTACTCTTCTCCGTCGTGATGGTCTTTCCGTTTGAGTTGGTTTTGATCCTGAAAGCAACTCTTTCAGTATTTTTGCGAGTTCCTGGCGGCGTTGTTCTTCAACAGCCAACTCGGTTCGAAGATTTCTTGTCCGTTTCTCTGACTGAAAACACAAGTTTCTGACAGGGATCAAAATTTCTTCATAGCAAAGGCAAGGAGAAGTAGCATCTAATGTAAATTCTGTTTATGACACGACAACCTGCTCTAGCTTGGCAGTATAATTTTTCCTGACATCAGCATTCTTTGGCTTAAGTAAATCATTGAAAACCTTTGAAGTAGTTGACTGAATGTTCTTCTGTGCACCAGTCTGTAAAAAATCCAGCCACATAAATGACTAAATATGAAAATACATGAGATTTCTGCAAAAGTGAATCTAGAAAGAATCTCTAATAGATCTTATGTGGATCCCCATTAGAAACATCAAAGTTAAAACATGCAACTCTACATGGTTGACAATGGTAAAATCTTGACAATAAATGATTAATTGCCAAAGTAAGCAATAAGCATTTTGCTAGTTTTCTATCTAGAATCCTACTTATAGCTCTGGCTTAATCGCTTGGCTGAAAACAAATTGCAAGACTATCAAGAATGGCTGTTTTATACTTGGTCAAATAATTTAAAATTCAAAGCAGGCTAAACAAGATTTTGCCGTTATGAACTTACTTGTTTTATTTCATTCTTAAGTTCAGCAATTGCATTCCTAACTTCTGATCGCATAGCTTCTAATAAATCAGCAGCATCCATTTCTCCTGTTGGATGATCACTCCGCAAGGACTGAAGAGGAACGATCATTCTTATCAGGACTATGCCAATGAGATTAGTGATCTAGAAATAGGTTTTTTTTCACATAAATTTCTTTCCAAGGAGAAAAGCTTAATTAGATAAACACAACACATGCCAACAAGAATGAGATGATTTGGTGTGAGCTTAAATCAGACATAACTCTCCTGAAGTATAGACCTTATCATTACTCTTTCTAGAAGAATAAAGGATAGTTTAAACCTTCATTTGAGCATACACTGCTCTTATTATTTTCTCTTCTCCCTGGTCGCTATGTGTCACATCCAGACCTTCATCATCAGTCAGTGATGATCCATAGCTCTGAAACAAAACAACAATACCATTGCATCTGTCATGGTTAGACACTCATGAAAATTCTTAGACTTGATAGATGTGAAAAGTTATAAAAAATGGTCACATTTTGAAGGGCAAGTTTAAGATGTCAAGTGTGATTATGTGAGTAATATGCTCCAAGAAATCATATATTCATCTTATGACACCAGATAGTTGCCCTGGAAAAACTGATTTACCCAAACAGAATCCAAGATTAGCAACACTTCTCATCCAACAAACCATTAGAAATTAGAAAAAGAAAAGCAATCTTTTTAAAATGTGCTTATGCTGTCATGCGAGAATAGTTCCAGGACTCGGAGAGTCCCAGGTCGAGTCACCTCTGCAGAGTCCAGGGGGCTCGGACTCGGCCAGCGCAGGCAGCATTTAAAAGTGCAAAAAAAACATAAAATTTAAGTTAAAACTTGTTTTCTTTTTCACTTATATTTCATCTACATCCTTAAAAGTAACCATTTCATTTTATTGGCAAAATAGGAGGAGAAAAGAGAGTTGCGAGGAAAAATAAGAATGTATTGTAGGGCAACCAGCAAGGAGGTAGACCAAAAATCCATCAACAAATCGCATTCGGACAGCTTCATACTCACAGTTGGTGCATCGAGAGCTCTCTACCAGCGATTGGAAGGAGTTTGCATTTCATTTCAAGTTTAATCTGAGAGGTAAGCTTTATTTTTTATTTTATTTTTTGTGTTTTTTAAGCAAAAATTGCATTGTTTTCTAACATTTCAATTCTTTTTCTAACAAAGTTACAAACCCTACTTTCTTTTTGGAACAAATTTAGAAACCGTACATTTTTTTTTGGAACAAACCGTACATTTTTTTTGTATTAGTCTAATAATTATAAATGACAATTCACAAATGTTCACTTTTTTTGTAATTATGTGTTATTGCAGCAGCCTTGATTTCAAATTCAAATCATATCTTTCACAATGTCTACTTCTACAACCCCTATTAGAAAGGACCCAACTTGGAAACATGCTGAAATTTTTCCCAGGCAAAATGTAAATATTGCAAAACACTTTTTCATGGAGGCATTAATAGATTGAAATACCATCTTGCACGCATACCCATAGTTTGAGGACTTTGCGAGTCCAAGAAAAGACTCTTGGGACTCACAAGTCCTAGGGCTCGCCGAGTCAACTCGCCAAGGACTCCTGAGCTGAGTCTTGGAGAGTCCAAGCTAGGACTCCCGAGTCCTAGCGAGTGACTCGCATGAGTCCTAGAGTTGGACTCTTGAGTCCCAACTTAGGACTCTTGGCATTGCCTGGAAACAATGAATATGAATGTTTAAAACTTGTTTTTTGTTTGTTTTTTCATTTGAAAGTTTGAAACTATGAGTATGAATGATGAATTTCAAATATTGAGTGTTCAAAGATCATATAACCTAAGTTGTCGAATCGGGTACGGGTACGTGGATACGGGTACGGGTATGGTATGCCGGTATGTCAAAAAAAAAAATTTGGGTGTGGGTACGTTTGGGTACGTCCATACATAAAACATATATAAATCATAGATATAGACATATTTGCAGCCAAAAAAGTAAAAACAAGAATTAAATTTAGACAATTCAAAAAAATAGTTATTGAATATTGAACAATAAATGTTAAAAAAATTATTAAACAATAATTATAAACATTCAATATTTAATTTATTACTAAAAATTACAATTAATAAACGTTTAATATGTAATTATTAATTAATATAATTACAATTTATATTTATAATTATAATTTTAAATTATTGATTATTATTTATTAAAATAAGAAATAGCAACATAAATAAATTTTAACATTAAATATACAAAATAATAATTAGATTTATATTTATTATTTTAAGATTTAAACTTTAAACTTTAAAACAATTAAATTAAAATACTAAAATAAATTTATTTATATATAATAAAATTATAAATGTTAAATGTTTAATAATAAATAATAAATATTTGTTATAACTTAATATTAAATTAAAATAAATAAAATAAAACTGTGTATTACTATATTATAATATATATTATAAATTTATATTCTATAAAAACAATATTATTAAATATTATATTATTTATTAATATTATAATATAAATTATAAAACAACATTAAAATTAAAAACCCAACACTATTATAAAGTTATAAATATTAAAATTTAACTCATAGTTTAGACGCACAAGAAAATGGTGGACGACAATGGCGGACAAAATCTCGAAGGCGTTGGGCGAGGGCCCTAGCTCGGTTGGCTAAGTAATTCCGTTGCGGCTCTGCTGGTCACGAGTTCTAGTCTCCCCCGTCCCATGGTACCAGAGGGGGTGTCGCGCCAGCGCCGCCGGTCACGTTAAAAAGTTTACCAGGTGCACTGCAGTTTATAGGGGGTCGTGCTACCCGATTCCTGCAGTCTAAAAAAAAAAAAAAATCTCGAAGGCGTCCGTTTCTGCTACTGCGACCACACTGAAGCGTCTATTTCTCCCATTTCTCCTTGTGTGACCCTGTCAGATGCATTTGTTTCTCCTTGCACGACCCTGGAAAATGCGTCTATTTCTTGCATCTGATTCTGCTACCCGCGCGTGCCCTTTCTCCCCCTGAAAGTCGCAAAATGAACAAGAAAAACAGCGGCGAATACTCCAAGCAAAATAGGCTGTGAAAATAATGAAAATAAGTGAAGGGTTATTTGCTTTGACATTCGGAAATCGCATAAAGTTTGCTGAAACTGCACCGGAATCAATTGAAAATGCCATGTCACGAAGAAAAATGGCCGGATTCAAGAAAAAATCGCATAAATTCGTGGAAACGTTTTTAAAAAAAAATAAAGAACCTTGCCAGAATCCACAGGGTTTCGATGGCGTATCAGTTTTGGTACGTACCCATACCCGGAATCGGCAGGGTAAAGGGCCGATTCCGGTAACTTAGATATAACATGTGTAATATTTGAATTAGGAGAAATCGACAATCAAATTAGGCTCTTCTGTTCTCTAACTACATTAATTTATTTTTGTTTTTTTGTAAAACTACGGTTTTCTTCTTTGTTGAGTCCTAGCCGAGTTTTTTGTCAAGTCTATGCCGAGTCTTGAGTCTGAGTCATATTTTGGGCTGCCAAGTCCGCGCCAAGTCCGAGTTTTCAAACTTTGCGCATACCCACCCATGATGTTGTGGGATGCTCTCAGGCACCTCCTAAGGCTATTTGTGAGGTGCAAGTACAAGCAAAAACATTTGAAATGCAAAAAGAATTGAAAAAGAGGCAGAGGGAGGAGTTGGCATGCAATGGTGGTGTTTGAAAGGCTTCTTCCATGCCTCCATTTCATCCTAGTGCTAGTGCTTGTGCTAGTGTTGGTGTTGGTGCTAGTGCTAGTGCTAGTGTTGCCGCTAGTGCTAGTGGTAGTGGGAGTATTAGCATTGGTCCTAGAGTTCGTAAATCTAGGATGGATTCATATTTTTTGTCACACACTACTCCTAGTTCCCAACCGTTGCTTGAGAGCATGGGTTGGAACAAGGAGGCACAGATGCAGCTAGACGAGCAATTGGAGACTTTTGGTACTACTGCACCATTCCATTCCATGCAGCCAAGTAAATCTTTTTTGTTCGATTGTTTTAAAATTTATAGTTTGATTATTTGTCTCATGGATTCTTATATTTAGATGTATGTCGAATTCAAATTTAAAGTTAAACTCTCCATTTTACATTACTTATCTTATTTAATTTATTTATGACATGTGTTGAGTCTCCTTTTTGGCAAAATATGGTTGATGCCATAACTATTTGTGGGGTGGGGTGGGGTTCAAAGCCCCTACTAAAGATGACTTAAAGGGCCCACTTTTGACACAAAAGGTTGCTGATGTAAAAGCCGAAATAGAGGAGCAGCACTTGGTATGGAGCAAGATGTAAGAACCCTTACAAGTTCTAATTGATATTTTTTTCCCTTTTTGCTGGTCTGAAAATTTCAGACTTGCCTTTAACTTATGTTTTCAACAAGGGTTTATTATATCATGTAGATTGAAAGGTTCCAAGCATAAAAAACAAGAAATGAACTTGAACATAAATTTTTAGGCAATCAAATAAGTCACATAAACACATATAGACATACCCAGCAACGATAGCTTAACTTCTTATTTGATTTGAAAGCTGATTACAAATAGAGAGGGCTGGAAAGTACAATCAATTAAGTCTGATTAGAATTTCAGACCTTCCATTACATCTACTTGTGCCAAAACACAAGTCCAAACCCTAGCCATATAAAGGGAAGTTGAAGCTATATGAAGTAGGATGGTATGCCTAGCTGGAGATGACTGAAATGCGACTGTAGCAGCCCACTGGAGGTTACAGATGCCAAAAACTCCTCAGATATGATAATGAAATCAATTTGATGACTGCTGTTACAAAAGTCTGATTATGCCTGAAGCTAGAAATTGCCAAAAATGCCCTTCTTTGCCAAGCGAACCACTTGAAAACCTTCTTCTAGCAAGTATTGATGAAAGTGTCTCAAAATAGAATCACAATCTGCAACTGAAACTTCACTAAAGCAATCTGGTTAAGCTCTATGATGAACTCTACTTGAATTCATCTCACATGGTGGAATGGGGACATCACCATACCACAGTATTCAAGGGAGCACCACCTTGAATCGACTGAAAATTACTTTCAGTCAAGAGACGACTCTCTTCAGAATGTCTTAACATAAAAGCAACACCAAAAACATCCTCTCTCAACCTTCCAAGCCTTCTTAAATAAGGCCTCAAGCCAAAACCGCCCTAGGAAGAGAATCAGATTTGTTTTATTAAAATATTCACTAACTTCAAGACCAAGGCACCTTAAACTTCCCTAGGCCAAGTCACCTTAAAGAGGATCTGATTTGGTATATTAAAATATCCATTGCCTTCTATCCTAAGGCACTAGACCGCCATTGAGAAGATCTGATTGCCTTTTGAGCATTATAATATTCTAGTTTGGAAGCTTTCTTTGAGCTGCCCTAGGAAGAGATCAGATTTGATCTTTAAATATTAAATATTGGTTGCTTCTCCTTTAAGTTTGCTAAACCGCCATAGGAGGGAGAATCTTCTAGAAGCAGATTTGATTTGATTTGGTGTGGTCGACTCACCTCCTTGTTTGATTTGACTTGCAAGTAGACCTCCTTGCTTGCTTTGTTGGGTTAAGGATAATTCCCTCTTAATTCTCTAAACACATCTTACCAAAATTTGATTCTCATGGCCAAAATCATTCCCTTTTCATGCCATCTAACCCACGGGAATGTTGGATAGGCTAGAATCAAGTCACCATGATGTCACTCTGAGAATGGGGACATTACACAAGAAGGGTTGCACCATCATGACCGATGGTTAGACCAATATAAAAAATAGGACGCTACTGAATTTTCTTGTTTCCTCCTCAAGTAATTGTACTTCCCTCAATGTATTGAATAATTTGAAATTTGAATTTGATTTAGTGATTATTATTTTTAATTTATGTTTTGTTGAATCATTGATTTTACTTCTTTTTCAGGTGGCACAGTGTTCATCAAGTCAATTGATGCTTTAGCGCATGTAAAAAGTGTCACATGCCTTTGTGAGGCTTTAGAGGAAGTCATACTTGAGGTGAGCGAGAAGAATGTGGTTCAAGTGATGACAGATAATGCAGCAAATTATGTTGTTGCAGGTAGACTAATGATGGAGAGGCACCCAACAATATTTGGACTCCATGTGCCACCCATTCCTTGACCTCATATTGGAGGATCTTCACAAGCTTCCATGGATCAAAACATGTGTGGATATGGCCAAAAATATTTGCAAATTTATATACAATAACACATGGGTCCTTAGCCTAATGAGGCAATACACAAGGCTCAGGGAGTTGGCTCATCCTGCATCACTAGATTTGCTACTAATTTCATCACATTACAATCCTCGAATCGGTCAAAGGTAGCTTTGAGGCATATGTTTGTTGGTGAGGAGTGGACTTCCTCATCCTATGCTACGACCACTGTAGGGATTGATGTGGCAAATTGCATTTTTGATGACCCAAGCTTTTGGGCACCTGCTGTAGAGATTGTGAAGGTAAAATTTAATTCTACATTATGTTTTAATTTTTATTCATATTTTTCTTTTATTTGTTTATTTTCGTTCACACTTAAGTTAATGTTTCACAATATTTGCAGTTTATTGAGCCCTTGGTAGTTCTCCAACGAGTTGTTGATGGGGAGAAGCCCGCAATGGGCTACATATATGAGGGCATGGATAGGGCCAAGGAGGCCATTAGATTCTTCTATGAGGGAGTTGAGGGTAAGTATCGTCCCATTTGGGAGATCATTGATAGGAGATGGCACCACCAACTTCACAAGCCCCTCCATGCAATCGCCTATTTCCTAAATTTGACATTCCAATTCCGCCCTAATTTCAAGGCGGTTGATGAGGTTCTCGGTGGGCTCTACTAAGTGATAAAGTGGATGGCACCTGCTATTACTTCACAGATAGTCCACGAGATAGAGGCCTTTACTGATGCACAAGGAGACCTCTTTTCTCGTCAAATGTGCAAAGATAGTAGGACAACATTGCAGCCAAGTAAAAATATATTTAAGGGCATAATTTTCCTCTTTTATATTATTATTAAATGTTGAAACTTAAAGTTGGAAATGAGATTGATTTTTTTTCTTTTTCTCATCTTAGATAGATGGTGGCATATGTTTGGTGCTAAAACACCAAATCTTCAGAGGATTGCCATTCGCATATTGAGCCAACATGCAATTCTTTAGGTTGTGAGAGCAATTGGAGTATGTTTGAGCACATACACTCCAAGAGGTGCAACAGACCGTCCGTGGAGAGGTTGAATGATCTAGTGTATGTTCATTACAACCTTCGTCTTAGACACAAACAGATTTTCAACCATGGCTCCACCCCGATCACGCTAGAGGAGGTCGATCCAGAATATGAGTGGGTCACTAAGGCTACGGATCCTGTCTTTAGTGACGAGGACCTTGATTGGGTTGACCAGGCAGATAGAGAGGTTGAGGCTATAGCCATGGCAAAGGAGGAGGATAGAGGACAAGCAGACAAAGGCACAACTGATGTTGGTGAGGTTGGCATGGAGTCACAGGTAGAGATTATGGTTGTTGCATCATCCAGGACCCACCTTAGAAGCATTCATAGGAAGGATGCAGGCTCCTTTGAGCCATAGACTTCTAGTTATTGTTTTGATATTTCATATTTGTTTGGAACATTTGGTGTCATGGATTCCATTTTCCATGAGTTTTGTATACATTTGACTATATTTATATATCTAAGTGTGCTATTTCCTTTAGCAACTCAGCTACAATTTGCATTTATACTTATGTGATCGATGTATACTTGTGTATGTGATTAAATTAGCTTCTATTTGATGATGTTATTGTGTCTTTAAGGTTTATAAAATAAAGGGTGCATGAAACAAGTTTTAAATCCTTAAAAATCCCTAAATTTTTTGGGTTTTTCACTTTGCCAAGTCTATGCCCAAGTCCCGAGTCTCAAGTCAAGTCACCCTCGCTAAGTCCGAGTCTCGAAACTTTGTGCGAAATACACTTATTAGCATAGAAAGGTCAAACAAAATCCAGCCTATAAAAACTCAAACAACACTATAAGGAAATAAAGGTCCTCCCAACTATAGAAAGAAAGGGCCCTGCCGATCTGGAGGAAGCAACCAAATGAGCTGTTATGTCAAGTTCTTCATGATGCATGAATTTGAATGGCTCTATTGAAATAAAAGTGGGGCAGAGGTCTGCGCACCTCCCCATCTCTCTATAGTTGTTAGTAGGGCGTGGTGTCGCTTGGAATCCTCGCATATGGAATGAAACCATGTACAATGCCCTATAATAGTAGGGATTCTCCTGAAACATGAACCAAAATCCCTACCATCTATAGGGGCTCCCTGTCCCTCCATCCAATTAGATCAACCAACTAGCTCCCCTGACCACCTTATATAGGTAGGGGCAATTCCAAAGATGGGTGTGTTGCTATAAGCCTGAGCTTTCTACGACACACCTCCCTCTCTCAGTTGGCACTGGGAGGAAACAACAATCTTTGGAGAAACAACTGCACCCTATCATTTCTTTTTGGTTTTAAATTCCATACAACTTTAGGAGAATTGGACCAGGACCTCTATGTCACAAATGAGGACTATTCATTATAATATATGAAATTACAGAAATCTGCTTAAAAGGTAGCTAAACTTAAGTTTGAAAATTCTTTTTAATTTTAAACTGAGCCATAGTTACCAGGAAATTAGGACTGTTACCCGTAGAGGAGATGGGGATAGATACCAGTACCTCATTTTCAAAAATAGGTTGGAAGCAGAAAAAAATTTAAAATATCTATAAATTTAAATTTAGGAAAAAATAACTGTATGGTTATGCACTTTAAAGAATATAAAATATAATAATACTTACTAACATTCTAAAGTATTAGAACAGAGATAAACAAAAGTAAAGATTAATTATATTTATATTTGATAATAATCATCATTATAGATGATCAAATTCTAAACCATAATCACCTAGAGATGGCAGGCAGAGACTGCAAAAAGAATGCCATTATTTTAAAAACACAGTAAAAGAGTGCTCATACATGGCCACATTAGGCCTTCTTATTGTTCTCTTCATACATGTCTATTAGCATATTTCTTTACTTCTTTGAGCTCTGTTCAACCACATATAAGAAAAAACCCAGTGTAATTTATATGATATATTTGAGAAACTTCTGTATGAAGTTTTCCAATTTCAGGGGATGCTTTCAGAAGACATATAAAGACAAAAGAAAATTCATCTGGAGTCTCCTACTGTCTGGGATCAGTGTACGAGTCTCTGGGTAGCCATCATAAATTCCAATTTCCAGCGTATGGCTTTGATGGTCTCGCTCACATTGGAGACAAAATATTTGTAGAAGCTTTGTTCTAAGTATGAACACAATATAATATATAATGCACTATAAACAGAACCAAAGAAGTCAATGTCTCATTGAAAGTGCCCAATAAAACACACAGGACATAAAGATGGGCCACAATCCAACATTTAAATTAGAGATATATAACACATGTACAAAAAACTTCTATAACACTTAGAATTGACAGTTTTCAAAGCAACTTCAGTTTGAATGTCTTACAGGATGGTTATCGTAAGATCTTGATAAATTTGTTTGACTTGAGCACCTTCTTAATCCTCGTTGAGGCTTAACAACATCCCTTCCTGATAACTTCTCAGAAATGTGTCTTTGACCGTCAATGGCGGCATTACTTTGTCTGTTTGATGTAGTCCACTGGTATGTCGGATCCATGTCACTCTGAAATGACAAAGGAGGGAGAAAAAAATTTATCACTCAGAAATGAAGCATTGTAAGCACTTACAGAACAGTATCAAAAGAAGCAAGGAAAATCAGCAAGCTTAGCACAGGAACAGTATAAGGGAATGTATTATAATATCATAATAGCATTGGGGAGCTATAATTTGCTGATTGCCATTTATGGGAAAAGTTGAATTTCAAGTTTTCCACAAGATTTTTATATAAATTCTTGATATTTCATGAAAATCTTAGTAAATATATTTGACATGCAACTAAAAGCATCTGAAATATCAATCAACACGAGATGGGTTCTATTATCTAATATTAACAAGCTCAGCATAAATTATAAGTCTCAATATTGAACAGCCACAGAGATTGTCTACAGGTTCAATCTGAATTATATACCTATTTCAGATGGTAAAGAAAATGTGTACAATTATCTATACAATTGATGAAAGAATGAAATTAACCCCTAGCAACAGCATGTGTTAGACACAAAAATAGGGGCAGGAAATAATTACAAATAAGTTATAACATAAAACTAACTGCAGTCCACATTTTGTGTATTCTAAGGTGATTGTGAATTAAAAAAAATACCAACATCCATTAAACAATTTGCCAAAATTGTAAAATGTGTTGTTCAACATCACTGTCAACATTACATTACTCAAAGTAAAATAATTGTTCACTTTCGACTGGGAGGATTAGACAAATGCTATGCAAAGAAGAAAGAGTACAATCTCTAACATTGTTTTCAAAAAGCAAGGAGAACGGTTGAGTTAAACTTTAGCACAGAACATCCCTTCATGGGATTGTATGTGTATTCATACAGCCATGTGTGGGAGCTAGGAACTAAACTAACAAGAAAACATAGCTGATTAAATCTAGTTTAGTTCTAACAAGTCGCTTATGCTCTGCATTCACATATGAATCATGACGCAAAAGGATGCATTCTGGTTTTAAGTTTATTGACTATGTCCTAATCAGTCACTCATGCTGCAACATGAAAACTATTCCACTTTTGGGCCTCATCAAATAAAATAGAGCACAAAGAAAAAAACAAGTACTAGCAAATAAGATTATAATGAGTACAGATCCACCTTAACACAAATTAACCTGGGCAAAGAGCTATTCAAAGGGCTCAAGATACCAACACCTATTTTTTTGCACCAACGTGGCGTGGTTAATTTTGGGGTTGTACTACTACTATCTCACTTTTATGTTTAACTTGGTTATGTCATCAGCTGCTGGATCACTCATACATTTAACCCAGGCAATTTGACAAATTGACAAGTATCAACTCATGTTACACAGGGTTCAACCTACCAAGAATGCGCCTTTCAGACTTTCAGCACAAATAAAGAGCTCAGATGCATAACAAACAATGTTATAGACTCAAGAGGCTTATATATGTTCCACTATGTGCCACAAGATGATTACACGTCATACAAACTTAACTCACTGAGTGAGAAGGTAAGCCATTAAATGGTGTTATATACTCAAGAGCCTTATATATGTTCCACGATGTGCAAGTCAGACAAACTTAACTCATTAAGCAAGGAGGTAAACCATTGAGTGAGGAGTCAGGACCATAAATAATAGACATGCAGCAAATATCATTATCGAGTGCGATTTATGTTCTGAACCCTCTTGATATTTGAACAACATGGCTCCCAACGTTGAGAAAGTTGTAGACAAATGCAGAATCCTGACGCAGAGCTGGATAAACGTTTTGATTCCATGTTAATAACTACTCCATATCTTGTATGATTATTAAAGTGCATCCATACATGTTTAGAAAAATTGAACGTGTGACCCAAAAATCAATGAAATTCAGCTCTCAAAAAAACAAGTGTAAAACTAAAATCTTATCTCTGATCTACTCAAACTTGTTGCACATTAGTCACTATTTTATAGGTTGAACAACTTATTTGATTAAATACAAATCCAATAGATTTGAATTCCATTGATTTGGGGTAAATGTTTAACACATTGCGTTAGATTTATGGCTGTATGTTGATGACCATATAAGTTATGCGGTAAATATTCAACAGACAATACACTGTAAATATGTCCCAGTGGCCAGAACCAATAAAATTCCACTCTTAAATGAAAAATGAAAAGCCTATCTCGCTAGTTAAGCATCAATTTCTGTGTTGAAGATTACCTAGTAAGTTTTCAGCCCAAGTAAATACACTCATCCATCTACCACAAAATATACTGAAAATTTGTCCCAAAAGTCCATGAATTCAGCTACCAAATTGTCCAACTCAAAAGACCAAAGCTTAGCTGGAAGCTAGTTAAACATATTAGCATATATGTTGAAAACTTGAAACTTGAAGATTACCAAATAATCTATATGATCGTCAAAGTTCAGTACACATATAGCAAAGTTCAGTACACATATAGCACAAAACATATTGAAACTCAAACCCAAAAAACTACCCAAAAATATGCATATCAATTGATATGTTGAAATTTACCGATGATGAAAGTAATTCAGGCGTGGCCATAAATATAGAGAAATAATAAATATATATATCCAACTTATGGCACAAAAACAAATTAAATTCAGCTCCTTAAAAGTAAGTTACAAAAATTTAATTCTAAGCCTAGCTCAGAAGCCACGAGCTTATACGATAACTAAAGTGCAGCCATAACTATAAGCTTGGCTCAGACCAAGTTAAAAATATTAGTCTATACGTTTGAAATTGTGAAATAGTTTATAATCCCATCCCATGGTTTCGAGATTCTGTGAGTCAAGCCCAGTGAGACCTGGCAAGTCCAGCCGAATCAGACTCAGGAAACTTGAATACCCAATTCAAAAAGCCCTTAAGGTGGTAAACTGCTGTTCTCTCCGTCATTTTGACATTTAAACTTCTGTTTGGCGATACAGAAAATAAGATTTATATACTGGAGGATTCATTTTTAGTGATTTTGGTCAATTTTAGGTAATTTTGATTGTGGCTTAAGCAATTAATAACTAGAGTTTTTGCCAGATTTTTTTGAAAAATCGGAGCCGAAATGTCTCTGCTGAATCCTAGCTTTGGATGCTACGGTTTATATAACCATCAAATTGCATCCATACATCTAACTAAAAATATTTTCACTTTTGCCCCAAATAGCGAATAAGTTCATAGCCCTGAGAAACTAGCGACAAACATATTAATGTCTCTGCTGCCCAATAACTCTTGTGATCATAAAGAGGAATCCATACATCTAACACATAAAACATTCAAATATTATCCCCAATAAACCAAATGGAGCCCTAAATCTATTGAAATCTGGCTTTATACATTTTTCTTTTAATCAAATCCTACCTCAGATGTGGAGTCACTGTAGTGATGTTGGCGAACCACAGACACGGAACGCTGTCTCCTCCTTCCATTAGCGGGAGGGTTTGCATTGTGATTAGAGGCACCATATCTGTTAACTGACCGACCTCTCCTTGGCAACTTTTCCGCCTCGGAGTGGTTATCAGCAGCTATATCCGTCTGGTGACGAGAAACTGACCGTCCCCTTCTTGTTTCTGTGACAGGCGGGGTATCAAGCGCTGCAGAGGAGCCACGCACAGTATTAACGAAGGGCCCTACATTGGAGCCCCTGATGGGGCTGACATTACAAGAGTCAAAGGGCTTATCGCTAAGCTCCTCATCCTTATTGTCAATGTCAATCTGACGGAGAACTGAATAAGCTGAGGAAGAGATCTCAGAGCTGTAACGGCCGAAATGGCTTAAGCTCCTGGACCTCCTGTGACCGCCAGCTGGCTTGCTGCCGGACTTTGCAGAATTATTGCATGCTGCTGAACTGATATTATTTTCCTGGGAACCGATTTGGGTTCTCTTCGTTGTGGATTTAAATGCGGCCGTCGCCATGCCCAAATTTTCATACACCGATTTTTGTATTCATGAATTGGGAGAAGAATTTACATTATTTTCTCAGTGGCCGTTGGATCGATTTTTGGGGGCAGAAAACTTAATTTCGGTGCTTCAGGGTAAATTTAACAGGAACGGGCGATTAGGAATTTTACGTTGGATGCTGTGAGCAATTCACGGGAATCGCAGAGTAACGAAAGCGGTCAATAAATGTGGCAACTCAAGTATTTGGTAGTAATGTAACAGAAGAAGACGTGCAGTATGAGAGCGAATTTAAAATGTTAGAGAGAGATGTGGGGCATAGAAAGATACTGAATATTTTTTTTCAAAAGTTTTGAATGAGAAGGTACGGAGAGAGAGAAAGGATGGTCCTATGGAAGAAGCCCTATGGAGTTAAAAAATGTAGCCATACTAATCAAATGGTTGGGTGGCCATACTAATAAAGGACAGGAAAAGTAGTCTTTTAAAAAATGGATTTTTAAAGAGAAAATTGATTTTTTTAATTTCTTTGTATTGAAATAATGTAGAAAAATTACATAAAGAATGGCAGTCATAAGTTGTTCAAAAGAGTAATTAATTAAATATGGGTGATAAGTTTAGGGTTGAATATAATTTGGATTATTTGTAAATAATGGATTGTTTGATTTTATCATAAGTTTGTCGAATTTTAATTTAATAATGGATAATATAGAATCATTTTACTAATCTTCCATCCACCATTCCTCTTTTCAAAGAATGGTACCTATTGCAACATGGTAAGATATCTAAGAATTTAGGTATCTTCATTGGGATAGGTATCACCCTAATCAATATGTGGAAATGGTTTATGAATAAGTTAAAGACGAAATTGCTCTTGTGGACCAATTGATTACTTTCCAAGGCAGGTCACATACAAGTTGCCCACACAATCCTTCGAGCCAACCATGTTTATATTTCCTCTTGCTACCTCCTTGCCAAATCATGTTACAAGCAACACACTCAACTCAAAAGAAGATTCCTATGGTTCAACTGAGGCAATAACAAAGGTATGGTTGTGCATTTAACCTAAAGATTCAAGTAGATTGGGACTCACTATCCTAACTTATATGACACATGAATAATTACTAAATAGATCCTTCATGCACTTAGTGGTGAAGCCCCTTAGGATGCTTTTGTTAGACATTGCATTGCTATTTCCTTAGCCATTAGATTGTGACTCTTTATTGGTTGGAAAGATAAAGTTTTACTTGCTTCTCACTTTAAGAATCATGCCTTGTTTTAGTTAAATAGTATTTAGAAGGCTAGGAAAACTATCTCTCCTCATTTGAATGGGTATGATTAGTATTTTAAGATGGACTTAGTCTTTTAATCTTCTCCATTAGGTGGAACAACTTGATACAAGTGAATGAATGTATCTTACTCTTTGCAAGCGAATGAACAATATTAGCACCAAAAGGAGAGACTCTTCCACGAGAGATTTTTAATTGATTTCATCTAATGCATCATAGCCAAAACATTTCTTTTCAAGTTCTTGGTATGTGCTTGTTGAAACTAGGCCTTTGAATTAATCGAGAAAAAACTAAGACTTGCTCCATCAAAGCATTCCATGTTAGCTCCAAAATTTCTTTAAAGCCACCTCTAAAAATAGGCCACATTAGACACTATGCAACCTTTGTCATGGCCACTTTATGTTTTCACTAGTTTAAGCATGTTTAAGAGAAAATAGGAAGCCACCTCAAAATTGACATGGCTTTACATATTCAACTCCAAGTAATCAATCTATGTAACTTCTTTAGAGGCAACTTCAACCAAATCAAATTAAATGATGAAAAAAATTCTTCAACATGACATTGATAATAGGTCCTCTAAAGGTTGTTTCCTTTTTTAGAAAATAAGAATAATAGATTCATTGCAACTTCAAGCACATAGGCCCAAATTGACAACACATATCACTAGAGAAAGTGCAAAACAAACCAAGTGTAATGTGACTCAAATAGACTTCACCCATGTTAACATAACATGCAAAAGGACACATGCAACTTCCCACAAAAGAAGTATTTAATCAACCATCAAAATTACAATCATTAGAATGAATTGGTATCAATAGAAGAGAATTGTGAAATGAAATGATTATATTAGGGATGATGATTTGATCATCCCTTACAGGAACCAATTTCCCAAAATTTTATAAGCTTACCCCACTTATTAAAAGAATTATAAATTATTATATGATCATTTGTATCGATTTGAAATATAGTTAAGAAAATATATGACAAAATGTGCTCGACAATACTAGCATTGAATTATGCACTCTTCCAAACAATTAAAAGTGTTCCAATCCTGTCCTTAAAAATATTGTTAATCTTCTCATTATGAGAAAAACATTTCAAAAAAGCATTAATCATTATCATGGAATCACCCTCTAAACAAACTTGGTTAACCCTACACGAAGAGATTAATTAAAGGCCTAAAATAATTACATATGTCTCAACATTAAAAAAAAATTAAGATAGTGTAATGATGATAACATTCTACAATCTCTAATAACACACCCTACACCAACTCTCCCTAAAATATTTTTTAATACTCTATTAAAACTAACCTTGAAAATATTTTAAAATATATTATAATTCACTTCCTTTAATCTTTAATATAAATGTATATGTTTTAAAAAATAATCTACTGCTTAATCAAAATAAATAAAAATCAATCCTTTAATATTTCCATATATATATAAAATTTATATTTTCTTAATCCAATAATTTATATATTCCCTAATTTATTCTTATTTGTCCACCCTAACCAACCCAACCTAACCCAACCCAACCCAGCCTAGTGTTACATGGAAAAGCTTGAAAGCAAGGCCTTTCATATCTTGTATTTTGGAGATTGAAAATATTAATTATTTATTTGGTAAGTAGTATAAAATTAAAGGGACAACGTGATTATTAGGTTACCTACCAAATGGACTAATTACTTGACAAGAAATTTGATCCCATTTGTGGGGTATCCATAAAACATTAATTTTGCATCCTTCTTGAGTGAAATGATAATAGGAGAAGTAAATTGCTTTATTCTTTTCTTGGAAAATGGGTCATTTAGTTGCCCATATAATTGCAATCTATTGAACCCATAAATTAAGGTCCACTTTTAGAGGATATTATTGTTATAGGCAAGAATTATAAGGTCGAAAGATTTCATAATGGTCTACTCCTTGAGTGGGGACCGTGGCTCCATGACTTAAAAACCGGATTTTACCTAATTGATGTTAAAAGAATTAAAACTTGAATAGTATTTAGATTAGCTTATGAAGATTTTTTATTGGATTTTTTTTCAAGATTATAATTTTTACTTTTTCTGGGCGGGGGTCCTAGTTCGGTTGGCTAAGTAATTTCGTTGCGGCTCTGCTGGTCACGAGTTCTAGTCTCCCCCCGTCCTGTGGTACCAGAGGGCGTGTCGCGCCAGCGCCGCCGGTCACGTTAAAAAGTTTACCAGGCGCACTGCAGTTTATAGGGGGTCGTGCTACCCGATTCCTGCAATCTAACAAAAAAAAAAAAAAAATTTACTTTTTCTATTGTATTTTATGGTTTGAATGTCTTTTTCTTTTCCTATCGTTCTACTATCTTCTTCATTATGGCTCTACTATTCTCTAATGTCAACTATAAGCTTACCACATACTCTCGATGTTTTATGTCATATTTCTTTTGTATCACATCCTTCTTATTGCTCTATCGTTTTATCCTCTTCTTTATTGTTCCATCATTTCATCATTTTGCATCACCTACACCTCTTTATTGGTCTATTTTCTCATCCTCTTGCATCACCTATGCCTCCTTATTGTTCCACTGTCTCATCATTTTGCATCACTTACGCCTCCTTATTATATCATTGTATCATCCTCACATACCACCTACAAGTCTATTACAAACATTCTCAATAAAGTGAGATTACCACTTAAACACATCATTCTAACAATATGATATTTATAAAGAAATGTGAATCTTAATCTTAAAAATAACAATTAAATAATCTTACCGATTAACTATAACCTCATTAACAAAATTAATTTAAGTACTTTTTAAAAAAAAAAAAATTGAGTTTTTCATTAAAATTAATAATATATATAATATGTACAATATTTTTTTATTATTCCTTTTTAATATTATAAATGTAAAATTTACATATTTAAAATTTTAAAAATATAATTTAATTATATATTTTATATGGAATAAAGAAGAAATTTATATATGAAGTCAATGTATATTGATTTAAAATATAATTATTTTTTTATTATTTAAAAGAGTATAATGATCTTTGTGAAGGACATTTTAAAATTCAATATATAAAGTTGAGGAATTAATCAAAGATAAGAACACTCATTTGTTTTTTTTAAAGAATTCGAACATTTTGGATGGGCCACAAAAAAGAATATTAAAATTAGAATATGATTAAGAATATAATTTTTAAATAATTTTGAGGGATTCCTTAGTGATGAATTAATGGGTTTTTATTTATAATTATAAAGGAAAGTATTATATTCATTATTGATTAAATAAAAATATTGTATGAGTTAAAGTGACATCAATGTTAATTTAGATAATATTATAGGAGTAATAAGGAGTAAAAAATGTAAGACAAGAGTGATGGAGAGTAATGGAGAAATGGAAGAAAGTGAGGTAAGAGGGATGTAAAGAATGGTAAAAGTACTAATTGGTAAAAAAAATTAAAGAGCAAATAGGTTGAAGAAGAGAGTTTAATTGATGGGATCAGGACATGATAAAAAGATTTGATGGGAGGGTCAACTAGTGAAATCAAGGGAGTAAGGAGAGACTAGAATGGTTCCCAAAATAATGACACTTCATTTTATTGGTCACAACATCCTACTTGAGCTTAAGAAGGGCACAATATTCTAAGAAGATATAACTCTAAGGTTACAATTATTGCTCAACCAATTATAAGAATTCTCCATTAGAAAGCATGGATAACCAAAAAGAAGAGTCCTCGTCATATATCAAAATTAACCTAGCTAATACTAATTTCCTTTCCCACACATTTTTTCAAATCACGTGTCACCATTGGCCTTCTAAAGAAAACATTTTTCCTACTAAGGGGTTTCTTCATGATGTTTTTTTTCTTATGAGGAAGCTTGGGAATCGTTGAAGGCACCTAGATGATGGATGGATTTGGATTTTCTAAACAATCATGGAGACCCAACTTTAATCCCTCTTCTTGTACTAGCTTGGATCTAATTGTGTAACTTGCCACTAGAATAATGGGATGAATTGTTTATGTCCAAAATAAAAAACACAATTGGAAATTTTTAAGGAATGGATGAAATGTCAAATAAATCCAAGTTTGGGAGATATGCTTGAATTTAATTTGAGATTAATTTTCAAAGCTCCTACAAGAACTATAGCTTTTGGGAATTTATAAAGGCCATTAAAGGGTTGTATGTCCAAAGTTAAGAAAAAATACTAGTCATACTGATGTATTTCCTTTGGTAAAGCAGGCTCAAAATCTACCAAGCAATGTTGAGTGTTAGGAAATGTGTCTCAACCTTGCTCCTAATGTTGACTATATGAAGAATGTAATTTTTAGACTACAAAACACAAAAACTCAATTTATGGGCTATAGACTTATTTTTGGGTAAAATGTTTTTTTTGGTTGTTTAGCATTGTTTCTTTGGATACTTGTTGTGTAAACCTTTTCAAGCTTTACAATTTAAAAACAAACAAGCCCTAAGGTCCTCCCAAATCAAAATTTATGGCCTTTGAAAGTTTTATCTCCTGTATTGAAAATGTAAAAATATTCAAGGCATAAAAGAGTTGTAAGAGGGAGTTACACTTGTCGACCAACTTATGATGCATGTTATGACACACCATAAGGCATATTTGAATGGAGATGATGAAGCCAAAATGAAATGCCCAATTTGGTGAGTGGTTTATGATGTGCTTATGATAGGTGGAAGGAATATTATATTTTTAGCCTATGAACTCATCTAGGTTTTGGGTGTTGATTTTCTAACTAGGTATTTGGGAAACACCTTTTTATGTGGTTTTAGCTCATAGTTTTGTAATTACCATTTGATGGGTTTGTGTCTAATGCTCTTATTTATTGGATAATTGTGATAGAGGTATGAGTAGTGAGTTTTTAGGTATTGTTATGCTATCAAAATTACTCTAGTTCTCTAGTTGTTGATACGCTTATAAAGGTTTTCTTCACATATTGTAACTATGTTTACATTATTTAATAATACATTGGGCTACTTTTGAGTGTGTGGTTTTTCTCTTGAAAAAGTTTCCCCACATACACTTGCATTATGGTATGATTTTGTTTAGGTTTTATATGTGTTTCTCCTATTTGTAATTATAAAGATCTTAAAATTTGCATAATACTCTCCTCTAAGATTAGTTTAGGAAGCATTTTTTCACACCTTATTTCCTTTCATCTAGAATGTAAATTTGAAAAAAAAGAGAGAAAAAAAAAAAGATCTTCTCGTGAAATCCACTCCAATATTGGTTCATCCTTCCTACCTCAATCTTGATACTATTGATTTATTTTTTCTTTCCCTTATGGTGAAGTAGGTAAATTTAGATAAGGATTTTTTGTAATTAAATAACTTGCACTAGACAGATAGAACATGAAATGTGCCACAAATACTTGATAATTTCTTAACAATAATAAGCCACTTTCAGGGGAAAAACCACCAAAAGTCTCCAAGAAGAACACAATTGCAATATGATTATCATAAACTAGCCACTAGCTCCTATATATACCATACTTACACCTTGGATACCTAT
Organism: Sequoia sempervirens; assembly: GCA_007258455.2. Lineage (NCBI taxonomy): Eukaryota > Viridiplantae > Streptophyta > Pinopsida > Cupressales > Cupressaceae > Sequoia > Sequoia sempervirens. The sequence continues at coordinate 87,826 of VDFB02048458.1, forward strand.
ATAAGATTGCATTAATGATGCCTCAAATATGTAAGAATTTTTTTTTGCCTATGTGGAAGCCTTAGACCAACACATTAATGAAGGAAAATAAAATGTCTTCTTCTTCAACATTCACTCACACATGCATACTAGAATCTCAAGAGTTTTGAATTTCAAAATAAGAAACCTCCCGAATAAATGTCTTACGGTTCTACTGTTCTTTAGGACTTTGAATTCTTCAATGTGAACAAATCTAATTAATAATTTCCAGTTTAGATTATCCTCTTAGACATTGGTGAAAGTAATTTAATTTTATGAATTATCTATATCTTTGTATAAAATTTTATTCTCCGAAAAAGAATGTCCTTATAAAGACATTTCTTTAAATCTCTACATGTACTTTTTTGTTAAATAATTTAGCTGATTGTGTCTTAACTCCTATATTCAAAAAAACAAAGCATCAAATGTATTTCTTTATATATTTATTATAAAAAAATACAACCCGAATCTACATTCTATTGATAAAAAAATTACATAAACTTCCATAAGAAAGATTGTATACATTAAGTGGGCTTTTACTTAACCATAATTTTTATACATTAAAGTGGACTTTTGCTTAACCATAGTTATCATACATTGAAGTGGGCTTTTGCTGAACCATAGTTTTTATACATTAAAGTGAACTTTTGTTTAACTATAAATAATTCTTTAGAACAAATATTTATATAGCGAGGGAAGCTCCCAAAGTTTGATTTTTGAATATATAATGTTCCTCGATATAATAATGGCAAAAGAGAAAAAAACTGGAAAATTCAAAATTAAAGTTGCAAATAATTTCAAATCGAAGAGGGAAGAGGCGCGTATAATTTCTAAATCCACTACCTAGGTACAGCCATACATTCAAAATTTGAATTCCTAACTTAACGACAAATTAAAGAATCCCTTGTTCGAATGACAAGGGCTTCTGGTCATGCCCTTATTTCAAAACATGGGGCCCATCAACGTACAAAATGTCCCTCTCCCGGTTACAACTTCTCATTGCATATGGTGGCCGATTTTATTTCTTTAGGTCAAACTCTATACAAGATACGTGGACTTACGTACAATCACAATATTAGTTGTTGAGATGTCCCTCACAATTTATTCTATCAATGACTATGTTTATCAACTCTAACGAATGCGGGGCCAAAAAGTAGGTGTCCAGCATATGGGTATTTGATTTGTTTTTTGTGATTGAGGATGGGGAAGTAACAATTTAAAATTATCACGGATCAAGTTTTGTTTAGTGTAAGGTCTCGAAATCGTAAGGGATGAGGGATGAGGTTAGGATCGTGTCCCAGAAAAAATTGGTGGAATGGATACTTCTCAATCTTTGACTCTTAGTTGAAGAGGTTTAGCCCAAAAAGACTCGTGCTCCCGTATCGAGTAGCTAAAAATTATCTGTGGATGACCTTCATATGTATATATATGAAAATTAAATGTAAGAGGTTATGAGTATTTAGTTTTAAAATTAACGATGGCAAAATATTGTTGTTATTTTATATTTTTTGTCACTATTTAAAGATTAATGTTATTGGTATGATTATTGTCTCAAAATTTGTGTAATCTTAAAACATTGTGTAGTTCAAACTTGAGCACTATAGGGTCAAACTTGAGCCATGCAGACCTAATTTTATGCACATAACTAGTCTACATAGCACACAATTGACATGTCTTAATTTATATGCCTTAAAACTTGTTTCCATAATTGGGTTTGTTAAGGTGGTGTTTGAGGACGCCATTTAGGAGTTTGTCAACTCAATAAGCAAGCAAGTTCTCCTAGTTAAAGACATTAAATTTCCACAACCCATAATATTGAAGTTTTTAAAAGCTTTTGGATTTGACTATGATTGAAAAATATTTACACAATCAAATCTAGAAACTTTCAAGAAATTCAAGTTCTCCTAGGTTAAACCCCTTTAGTAGTTTACATTAAAGATGATGAACAATATTGAAGACAACCGACATGAAGATGGCCTATATGTAGATGTGATTATGTTTGTCCCTATATGTAGAAATCAAAATGTGCTATAATATTTTTATTTTTTCCTTGCATTCTTGTATTTCCTAGATGATGTTTAAATGCATAAATGAATGCCTTCAAATACCAGGATAACATGTCATGTAATTATGTGTCAACTCAATGTATAACAACTAGTAGGAGGGGAAGAGAAACTTAGATTTGAATCTCAAGTTCATTCTTGCATGCCTTAGGATTGAACCAAGTCAACCTTAAGCCATTAAAAAATGAATCCTAAGGTTTAAATAATAGTTTCAAGGTAGGGAGCAAATATACATAGTGTAGATGAAGGTGTGATGATGAGTAAACAATAAATATATGGAAAATAATGTAAATAGGGGGGAAATAAATATGGATAGAATTCATGCCATGAGCCAAACCAAACACAAGAATATGCTACTTGCTAATATATTATTGCCTTGAGACATTCCACTAAAGTGAGCACAAAACGAAATAAAAAAGACATGAATTTGCTAATTTTATATTACACTAAATAAATTATAAATAATAAAAAAAAGGAATTAAGATAACTTAAATTATGAGAGAGAAATAGAATTGTGGTATAATTTTGTCAATATTAAATATTTTCTACATGATATTCTCTAGAAAAAATTATCATTATTTGAATTTTTATATAATTTTTATTTAGAAGTTGAAGGAGTTATTATAGAGATGAATTAATTTATTTTTCGCTTGTAATTGGTTTATGGTTTCATTTAATAGGGTATGCCATACATAAAATTAGATGTGGTAGTTTATCAAATTTAATATTTATGCATTTGAGTCATGTCACATGTTTATGGAGACTAAACATGAGATTCTAATATGAAATTTTTAATGATTTATCAATTGAGCTCATCCTATTTTGACAATAGCCAATCATTACTTATTTTAACATGTTTCGGTAATATTATTTAAACTGTATTACATGTAATGATCAAAATTGCACATGCTACACTTTTGCAATTTGTTCGAGTTTGGCAATTTTACTAGGTTATCCTTTACATGCAATAAAGTTCTAATGTACAATTGGCACATTGTAGCATAAAATTTGATCAGTAGCTTGAACCTAACTTGATTCCATTGGTACACATCCCTAGGGCTCATCCCGTTATTCAATTTTCTCATTTCCCATCTCACGTCAAATACATGAAAATAACCAATTTATTTTTTATGATTACAAAAATGACTCTTGAACTTTTAAAATTCGAACTCAAATTTGGTTCCTCATCAACTACCTTCAACTAGCCTTTATAAGCCAAACTTCAATGCATAACCTATTAACTTACCAACTAGGATATTGTATTTAAGGATAAAACCTACATTTCAAACCATCTAAATATATGAACATCCATCTGAGTGTTGGGTCTTTAAATCATTTTTAATGCTTCTAGATGGATTAATCCACTTCAAGGCCTAGGAAATATCATTCTTGAAGGGTGGATATATCAACTCATCAACAAAGAGTGAGTGATGACAAGCCAATTACTAAGAGTGGATAATCTCTCCTTCACTTTGAGCTTAGCTAGACCCAAGAGGGTATTCCTAGAGGTAATATTTAACAATAATTAATCACAACAAAAAGTGTACAAACCAAATAAATTGTAGCAGTATCTAATATACGCATTGTCCTAAAATTTGTCACTATACCAAGGACTAACCTATTCCACATATAACCTCTACTTGAGCTAATCAAGTCTTAATTGCATAATTACAAGATGTGGGTATGGAGGACAAGATTCTCTCAAGGTAAAATCCTTTACGCTCTCTACATATGTTTCCTTGGTTAAATATTGAACCACAAAGTGCATCCAAACTAACAATCCTACTCCTAAACTATTGACCTTAAAGACATTGTTCAATCAAACACTTTTAGGGCTAGTGTCTTATTGAAATGGGTTAAAGATTTTTAGTTACCAAAAGAAATAACACATAGAAATGACAAAAGAGATGATATAAATAACTAAACATGCTTAAACATCCTTCTCTAATCTCCAAAAAACTATATGCAATATTGAAAAGACCATTACAAAGAATGATTTAGAATTCAATGGAATTCATCTAATCTCTATTGCATTCATATGCCAACAAATGTGACAAGAGAAAACCCTAATCTATGAAGAAATTATCTCACTTCATCATTTAGAAGCTTCCTTGAAGATATACAAATGACCAATGAGACACTGAATTATAAATATTTGCTATTGATAAGCTACCTCTTCACGATTCACGATTCACAATTTATGAATTTCTCAATTGGTGACTAGACTAGCAAGATTTGGAACCCTAGAAGCTCTTCAATGCTTGTAGTTGTATGGAAGTGGGAAATGATAAAGCATTTTTCTATCAAATGAATTGATATTTATAACATTTTGTTTGGTCATTGAACCTTTGTGGGAATTCGATTGAGAACTAGATCTCAAATGTTTTATGTGGAATAAGTTGGAAACTCATGAAATTCTTTAAAACGGTAACCTCAAAATGGTGTAGAGATAGTTTGCATCAGATACTTCAACCATCACATTAATGGTGGCATGTTGTTCTTTATCATCCATTGTTAATTTTTAAATTGGATTCACACCCTTTGGATAAGAGGTTTTATGGGTGGAAAAGACCAATCTAGTAGTTGCATGAATTGATTTTGGTTATTAATGGTGTTTGTGTGAACATTCAATGAATGCTGAGAAATGTGAAATTTTGATGAGTAATTGGAGGTGATAAGGAAGATGTAGGATTTCCTTGAGAAATAGGACATTGACACTAGACATGAGAATGGAGGTTTATACTGTTGGAATATGAAGTCAATTTTATTGTTATTCCAATAGTGACAAAAGTCGACATTGATATCTAGCATTCATGGTACACACTCGGCGCGACCGAAGGCCTACTATGCAATTGAAGGTTGTAGTGATGGGGGGGTCCAAGGGGCTATTGTAGCCCCTATACACCAAAGGCATTTCCAACAACTCTAGAATCTTTATTTTTTGGGACTCTATTTTTGGCAGTTTTACCAAATGTTTGACATGTAGTTGTATGAGTCACACTTTCTATTTTTGGAAAGTTTTGTTCGAAAGGACTCTACAACTTGGATTTCTTATACTTTGTTGAAGTCACATTTTCTATAACTTTTCAAAATATTATTAAATTGTGAATTTCCTGCTTATTGTTTTTCTCTATTTTCTATACTATAAATTTTCTTACACATATGCAGTTCAAAATCTCATAAAACAAGTGAAATGAGGGAATGCCAACACTTTTAAGCCGCATTGAAATTTGTTGATATTTTAAGAAGTTAGGAAACCTTTTGCAACATTGATGCCTTGAAACCTATTGGAGATTTCAAGACCACCTTAGGTTTTGACAACATTTCAATGAATTTTTAAAAAATTGAAAAGTGCAATAAATGAGAGAATGAGAGATGTGGGTTTTTTAGGTCAAGACTAGAGGTTGAAATTGGATGGTGAAATGGAAGTCTTGAAGTCCAGAGAAAATCCACATAAGTGGTGAAACAACTGAAGGAAACATTATACAAAAATGCAAGGGAAAAGATGTGGGACTAGATATTAGGATGGAATATTTGGGTAGAGAACTAGATGTCCAAAAGGAAAATGAAACTTCACACAAGATAAAATGAGTGGCAGATTGAGTCCCAACACCAAGAATCATAGCATTATCATTCAAGAATAGTGTAAAACATTGATATCATATCATCAACTTACATTGAAATCTTAAGCATCACTACATGTTTTCTTCTTGTCTTTAATCCTCTTCACAAAAATCATTATATCAATAACAAGAGTTTGACCAAAAGAGAACAATCATAACCTAACAAGCTCTCGAATATTGTTTTTGACACAATCCTTTTATAGAAACAAAAACAAACATTAATACAAGTGAGTTCTAAAAATCAAAATTAACAAAGTTTATATCTATTGACCAGATTCATATCCTTACATAGAATTGCAATCCACAAATATAAAAGATAATTGCATAATCATGAAAATAAACTAGAACATCTTTCATAAAAAATACTAGTATAGAAATATTTATTTGACATCCCAAAAAACTCCAATAAATTAAGAAATTCATTATGACACCTAAATGACAATATATTTTTATTAAATTTCAAACTAAATACTACTAATTTATTTATTTAAATTTTAAATATTTATTTCAATAACATAATTCATTCACAACTAACAATAACTAATAGTTTGCTTTACCAAGGTTGTTGATTTTCCTTTTCAATTATACATAAATCTATATAAACAAACAATTATAAAAATAAAAAATCATTACATTAAAGTGAATAAAAAAAAGTTGTAAACAACAATCAATTGTAAAAGTTCTATAACAGCTTATAACTGTTCCATCTTGTAAATTTTTTTATGCTTACTCCAATAAAAAAAAACAACAATCAATTGTAAACCTTGGCCCTTGGACAACAAAATGTACTAAAGGTCTTTGGGCCCTAAAAAGAAACCTCTCATATCGTTTAGAAAAACAAAAAAGTAAAACCTTGTCTTATGTGCCATTAAACATATAAATCTCTATAGTTTTTTATTATATTCCTAGGGAATGTATCTTTTTGATTTGTCTCAAGTGTCATTAAACATATAACTCTCTACACATTTTTATTATATTCCTAGGGAATGCATGTTTTTGAGGATTCAAAATGGGGCATTATAACATTGACAAGCACACACACAAACCAATTGTCCTCCAACCAAGGGCTATAAGTCCTTATGTTGAAAACAACTTGATTAGTTGCAATTTATTACTATGTCATTATATCCTCATTATATCACTCTCATATTTTATTAAATTTTTAATGTATAGTAGACATTTTAAGAACTTTCTTTTATTAGCAAAATATTAGGTCTCATCATTTTGTTTCATATTTGTTACATGTAATTGTTTGAATTCTCCTTGGGTATGTCACCTTTTAAGTAATTCTATATTTTGATCCTTTTCTTATTCTCCCAAAGTCTTGTGTAGCTTTGACAAATGTATTGAAACCTTCCATTTGAATGTCATAAGTGATTTCTAGTCTTGTCTTATTTAAAATCCTAACCATTTATTATTGTAGGAATTTAAGAGATATTGCTACAAGAATTTGTATGTGCATATATATTTAGAATAACAAATGGATAAATATTGAAAGAAGAGTTTAGTTAAAACAAAAAGGCTCATGCTGATAATTGATCTCTTGTTCACATGCATAAGAATCATGTTTAAAGGCAATAATTTTGGCTAACCATTGATTGAGATCCATTTAAGATTACCATGGAAAAGAAGATCAATCGAATTACTCAAAAGCCCTCTATTTTGTTTTTGCTTAAGGTTTGATAGTTAGATCTTTTTCTTTTTGTTGGCTTTAGGGTTTAGTTTTAGTTTTTTTGTTAGTTCATTATAATTATTATAAGAAATTATTTTAGTGATTTCATAGATAAATTATGATTTGTATCTTTTGATTATAAATTTGTAATGTTTTAGTTTAGTTTAATATTTAAAAAAAAATACATTTTTAATTTTTTTAAGGGTTATGTAATTTTCAAGTAAATTAGTTATATTTTAGAAATATTTTTCATTTCAAATGTTAATGATAAATGTATATAATCACATCTAAATGAAGACCTAATTTTGATTATTGATGTCTATATTTAACTCACTCTATTTTAATGTCACATATTTTAATGTTCAAATAATCAATAACAAGTTTACATCTTATCTAATTTGTTAAATTAAATATAAAAGAATGCTTTCAACCCAAAATTAAAATTGATTTGAGTTAAAAAAACATCAATTTATATAAAAACAAATTTAAAAATTTAAAATAAAACAACCAAAAGTATTATAAAATAAATAAAAAATTAAAATAAGAATAGTAAAAAAACACATCCACAATAACATAAAACCAAACTATAATATAATATTAAATTCTTAAATAGAATAAAATACAACATATTGTTGCTCAATAAACAAGAACATCCTTAACAACCTTAGTTCTTTTAATATAGTTCTAACAAGTTTTTTTTTTTTTTTTTTTAATTTGATGTATTTATTGATTCTAGATTCTATTGATTACTAACTGTAATGGTGCAATTTTGTACCTTAGGAAAATTCCCCATTTATTTTACCTTTACTTTAGAAATTATAAGTCCAATGAAGCATTTACCCATTGTTGTTAGCTTATTCCTTCCGCATGGCCTTGTCATTTTTGCATTGGTGGAGGAATTTCTATTAGGGATGCATGCACGCTACGCGAACATCTATGCACTATGCTTTATCCTGACAAGATTCCTACCCCTGGAATCTGTAGAATCGTTACGTCTTTAGTTGGATGTGAAGGTAACATCTTCTGTCGACTCTTGATTGACGAAAAATGACCTTTCACCTCCATTTTAGCAATTCAAACTCAATTCTTTCACTCCTTCATTCATTCTCTCATTCCTTCATGCTAGTTCTTGCAACTTCTTGCTCATTCTTTCACTTTCTCACTCCCTCAAGCTCACTCTTGCTCTCTTCTTGGTCATTTATTGCTCTTCTCTCCTCTCTACTTGGCTTCTACATCACTTTCTTGTTGCAACTCCACCATCTTTTTAGGTTGACGAAGCTCCATTCTCTCGACATGGTGTCATCTTCTCCTCTCGGCCTTGAGTGCTGGTAGGAGGAAAGGTGATACTGCTATTTTTTATTTATTTGCATCATTGTGTCTTATAAAGTAGCATTCAAGTTGTCTTTGCGCTCTATTTGATAGCATCTTTTCCTTTCTCTTCTTTATTGATTTCTCTATCTCGTTGTATATTTGGCTATTCGTGGAGGTGGGAACAGCAAAATAGGGGTCTGACTAAGGAAAACCTTAAAACACAACCCAACATTTTTCCTATTTTCATGTGTGCAGGTGTTGGTTCATCCTTTTGGAGTTAAAGCTAAAGAATCGAAGCATGGGTGGAGTGGTATCTTTTCCTCCTCTTTCTTTATTGTTTCTGCATTAGAATAGCTTTCTAGTATTCTTCTTATTGTACTTTTTGTTTCTTGCATTCTCTTTGTCAAATTGTAAAATCTTTGTTAGTCTGGTCGTAAGTAGGCTCTTTGTATTTTTTTTTGTTTTCTAAACCTTTGTCCGTACAAGATGCCAACACGTTGCACGGGAGTCCAATTCCCGTGCTGTTGTCCTCAAACAGTAAGTTGTGTAGTCTACAGTCTGAAACCTCTGTAGCTGGGTCACCCAATTTTTGAAACAACTATCAAACAACCTGAGGTAGTTTAGGGTAGTTCATTCCTTGGGGCTCTCCCATGACCTCGAGCCTCAAAGGTGATGAATCCCCCTTCTCTACACTAACAAATATCAATTTACCTCTATTTAAATTAATATTAGTTCTCAAATTAATATTTTCTTTGCTCAAGCCAAGACTCCTTAGGTGACTATAATCTTAGGTCAAGATTGTTAGGCCATACTTGATCCTTTATCTTGCAAGTTTAAATTTATTGTGGGCCTATGGTAACTCAACTTAATGTTATTATTAGTTGTTAGTGTGAGAACCTAAAGATTAAATTGTGCACTAAAGAGTTGTACATAAGGACATCACCCTAGATCATTTGATCCTCAATCACCAGGTCATTTGCCATGCACTAAAATACATAAAATCATAGGAAATCTTTATCTTTGCTTTCATTCACAACAATTACATTCAAATCTTACATCAATAATTGCATTGAAAACCTCTTGTCCTCTAAAAAAATAAAAATAAACTTAATATTCAATTTTATTCAATAACAATCATAGGAGTAGGAAGAGCAATGCAATAACTTAAATTTTCACCAATGGCACTTTGAAATTATATGTTCCAAATATGGTTTAAGGAGGGTATATATGATTATTTGGTTTGTCTTGATATTTTTTTTGTTGGGTGAAAATTGCACACCTTGCACTTTTTCTATTTGTTTTAGGTCCACTTTGACCCAAGTTGTCCTTTGTGCAATAGCTAGAATACAAGCAAGATATTTTCTATGTGAAATTTTGCAAATCACTTGAGCCTTGATTAATTAAGACTTCATACATCCCACATGTCTATATTCAATATGTAATTTACTATTTTCCACCCTAGTTAATTCAATGGTGCAAAATCAAGCCCTACTCTTTTGAAATTTATTTTTTAAAACAAATGGACTCACGTGTCCCTTTCCAACTAATTGTGGTCCACTAACTTGAAAACTAAGTATTTAAAATTGTATTCTAGGGTGTTGCATAAAGGACAAGCCCTAATTCATTATGATCATCTAAAAAACCTTTGTCACACTAGCTCCAAATCACTATTAAATCATCATTACTAAAGCATCACACTAACACTTGACAACAAATATCTACGTTCAACACATGACTAAGCATATTGCATGATTGTATGGTGTGTCTTTGATTATCGCTTGTAAGTTGTTGAATTGACATGTTTGACCAAGGGTGAATCCTCCTTATTTAACATACTCCTCAAAGATATTTATCAACACTTGGAGTCATCTATTGTAAGTCTAGATAACAAAATGAACTAATTTCCAAATAACAAAATCTAAAAAAATCAAAATTTCAATCTAATACATAAATAATTATTTTTAAACTTTTAACCATCAAAAACTAAATACCATTATTTTTTAAATTTAAATTATAATTTGTGGGGCGAAGATTACGAAGTTGTGTGAAGTGAAAGTGCAGGCATACATCCAAAGAACGCTGAAAATTTATCTCAAAATCAAAAGATAAAAGCCCTAAAAATTCACTTCAAAAAAATTACCGCTTGCTCAGGAAGAAACATACCTCAGAGGTGGAGTCATTGTGTTGATAATGGCGTACAACTGATACGGAACGCTGCCTCTGTCGTCCTTTATCCGTAGAATTTACCGTGCCCGTGGGGGCGCCATTTCTGACAACTGACCGCCCTCTCTGCAATTTCTCTGTCTTGGACTGGCTATCATTTTTACTGTTTGTCTGATGACGGGAAACGGACCGTCCCCTTCGACTACCAGACCCTCGAATTTCTGTTACAGTGCGCGAATCGAGCATTTCAGAGGAGCCGTCGAGAGAGCTGAGATCAATATTCTCCTCTTCCTTGGTCTCAATGTCAATCTGGCGGAGAAAAGGGGATGCGGATAAGGAAATCTCTGAGCTGGAGCGGCTCAAGCTCCTGGACCTCATGTGACCGCTCGCTGGCTTATTGCCATCGCTGCCTGAGTTATTATTTTCCTGAGAGCCTATTTGTGTGCGCTTTGTGGTGGATTTGAAGGCGGCCGTTGCCATGCCAAAAATATCTGATACTGAAATATCTATTAACGAATTCAGTTCGCCATTTGTCGGATTTTGGGGGTTCTAGGTTTAAATTTAACTGGTTTTGGTATAAATTTAGTGAGAGGAACTTAGCGGAACTCAAGGCAGGAGAGAATTTAGCAGGTGGATTTGTTGAGAAATATACAGGGAAGATTTAATAGAGAATTTTCAGGATGAAATTGTTTTGACAGGTGTTAAAATGAAGAATGGATTAAACATGAGTTGTTGAGAAAGTCAATGTGTTTCACGAGCCGGCCATGATGATCCTTTTTCTCTTGTTTGATATTCTTCTTTGTGATTGACGTCACATTGGAATTGCCATGGTAGCAGGGAATTCGCTTGTAGCCTGTATCGAATGCACTTGCAAATTCAACGATGTTGTCGAACACCAAACGCTACCTTGATAGGAATTTTTTATTTATTGGCCATATATTTAAAAATTACGTATAGGTTAAGTTCTGTTTAATTTAATGTAAGATTCGTCATATTTTAAAGAGATAAGATCAAGATAGTGTTTTGTTACTTTTGGTAAATGGATTTTATGATATCCGTGTAGTTTTACAACTCAAATTCGTTGACCCATGTTTCATGATTAGTGGTTCTTTAGAATTCGCCTCTCATGATAGTGAATGGTCCCCTTAGCACTCATTTCATCTAGGTGATGCTCGTAGAGGTGAAGCAGTGGGCATTCCCAGGAGGTCACCCATCCCAGTACTACTCCAGTTCAAGCACGCTTAACCACAGAGTTTTCCTCAGGTTAAGTCCACCTACCTTGCAACCCCATTTACCTTTGTCTTTAGCTTGCAATATCATAATTTAATACACTATAGAAAATACCTCTTACTTATCAAAGAATGAATATTTTTCAAATTTTAGTTCTTAACTAAAAAATGATTATTAAAATTAAAAACATAATTTAAAAGTTAAAAAATGATTCTTCAATTTTGAAGAAACATGAAGAAAATCTTGTTAAGAGAGTTGATACAATGTCTACAAATTTTGATGTATTTATAACTTTAAGCAAAAATCTCCTTCAACATCAATTTGTACTACCCCTAAATATTTAGTCTATTTTCATTGCCTTAATTTAAAAATATGAGTTGAAAGTTGAGGGACTTTATTCATGGTAGTATATAATTTTTTTTTATAATTTCTTATAGATTAATAATATTCCTGCTTATCTATTTTTATACATATAAATTGTTTTTTGGATTTTATTTTCTATCAAATATAAATGCTACTAAAATAAGTAATCCTACTTTTATGTTAAAACAACCTATTGATAAATAAAGATTTATTTATACTAATTTATTTTTTCTTTTCTTAAAAATATAGACAAATTTTTTTACTTATTTTATGTTCTTTTAAGACACATAAAACATGATGGACTTATGTCTTTTTGATTAAATCTATATATTATGTTAGACATATGTTTAAAATGCATAATTATTTTCTTTTTCTTATTGAGATGGAGAATGACAGTCCTTTCTTCATGTCTACATGAATTTAAAATTGACTATGATCACATTTTTCTCAAATCTACATAAGTTTGAAATGCATAATGATTGTTATAATTTCAAATCCACATATTATGTCATGAAAAGGAGGAGAAATGGTAAATGACATTATTCAATTGATGGTTGAGAAGTGATAATAGAGATTGCAAGGCCATAGACTTCATCTAAGTTAGATATGTGTTATTTTAGTTTTTGACTAACCAATTAATATCTTATTACATTGTTCCAAAAGATTTATATATATATATATATATAGTATTTACATGAATTTGTAGTAGTGGATTTTACTTAGTGTAAAAATAACAAAAGGTTTAAGAATACACATGAAGGTAGTGATTTACTCTATCACCCTTCAAGCAAAAGATGATGTCTTGTCTTTGACATGATTTCAGTCACAAATAGAAAATAAAATTATTAATAATTGAATTAATGTTGTATGCTTCCTTAATCCTATTGTCAACATTGTTTAGTATGCCTTTTTTTTCCTCTTTTCCTTCTTTATTTCCATTTACAAATCTAATTAATTTGCTTTATGGTATGCAACCAAATATGTGCAATTTGTTAGGGTTTCAAGGTTAGTATCTTGAATTTGTTTATCTAGCTTGGATAAGATTATTTGGGGTGTGGAACTTCTTTAACATGAGAATTGGTAAGAATATTTGAAATTCTGATAAAAATTATAAATTATTTTATTTATATTTATTTTTGATAAATTTCTTAGGTGAGGTGATTGTTGGCTTAGTTATGACATCCGAGTGGCATCTCATTTATCAAATTCAATTCAATTCACTTTGATGAATATTGATTATTGGGTTATGTCACACATAGTGTCCTTTGAATGTAGTGTTTTGTCTAATTTTAACACATAATTTTATCTTTGAACCTAGGGGATTTTTTTTTTTTTAGACTGCAGGAATCGGGTAGCACGACCCCATATAAACTGTAGTGCACCTGGTAAACTTTTTAACGTGACCGGCGGCGCTGGCGCGACACGCCCTCTAGTACCACGAGGGCGGGGGAGACTAGACCTCGTGACCAACCTCCTGCAACAGGAAAGATTTAGCCAACCGAGCTAGGGCCCCAACCCAATTGAACCTAGGGAATTGATATGATTTGATAGTTTGAATTATTTTACTACTTGATCTTATTTGGTGTGAGGAATGAAAAATTATTAAAGTTTCTAGTCCCTCTACTATAGATGACCCTTGCATAAGAGTTTTTATTTTAGGGCATTCACTAAAGGAGCTCAACTAACCAAATGTGTAAACTTTACATTCATTCTAGAGAGCTTCAAGTGCATGTACACCATCACGCACAATATGTTTAACAAGAAATTCAAACCACTTTATGCAATTTTATCTAGGCAGTTGACAACTCTAAAACCCTCTATTTGGAGTATTTCCTCATTGACTTTTGAGGTGATTTTGAATTTGAATGTGATTTGCATAGTGACAGTGTACATATGAGAATTCATTCATTTATTTTGTATCATATCTTCAAACCTCTATGTATAAGTTTTGATTTTATACTAGGAATGGATTCTGCTCTTATATATTTGAAGCGCAACTCATCGTTTTTTGTGATGTGTCAGTTCTACCCAATTTTTAATGGAAGGATTAATTTGTATCTATTTAAATTAGATTATAATTATAATAAGTACATTTAAAATATACCCTAAGAACTATATTAATTTATTTTCATATATTTCAATCTTAGCCATCTTTTTCTATAGTGTAAAAACTGTACACAAATAATGTTATAGAAACTACATCCAAATAATATTATAAAGACATGAATCTTCATAGATTTGTATATTGCTCATTAAATTTCAAGGCTTAAGGCTCAAATGCACATTTGTGAGCCTATTTTTTGTAAAAACCTACAAGTTTTACCTAATCACAATATTAAACTAGAATCTTATATCAAGAAAGATGTGAAACTTTTTTCAAAATGTTCAGTGTAATTTTTTACTAGCTATGTAGATGGTATAAACATACAATTTAGGTACCACTATTTATTATATTATTCAAACTTATATAGTCTAATATTGAATGTAGACATAAGCTCATCACTCGAGTTTAAATGGTTTTGTCTTTATAGGTCTTATTTGTAGGTGGTCCATAAAAATGAATAGAAGATTTATTTTTTAAGAAGAGTTGTTGTCTTTTTGAAGCCTTGAGTCTTTTATTAAGTGGTGGGTCTATGTTTTATTAGTTTAATAACAAGACGTACGAAAAAATATCTTGTTACACAGCTCTAAATCTAGAATTATATTTATTGATTTGATTTCTAACAAAAAATTAACATACATTCAAAATGATTTTTTATAAAACTAAAAAATATTAATCAAACTACCCTATAAATCCTCATTGACGTGCTCATTGCATTTTATGATGTCATTTTTAATATCATATATATCATATGAATTTGGACTATTTTTTATTATTATCAAATCTATTAGTTTTGAAAATGACATATATATTAAAATAAATGCAATTGTAAAGGTAAGAAGAATTGATTATAGAGTCTATTTCACATAAAAAACTATGTTGTCATATAGAGTGTAATAAATTAGTGTCTATTATAATTTAAAAAAATAGGGAAAGGAGTTGACATAGAAAGGGAAGGTAGACCATTCGTAGACGAATGTGACATTTAAACCACCATGAAGGCTAATTTGTCATTGCAATTTGTCTTATTTCCCTTACTTCCTAGGAAATATAAGGAAAATCACGAAACACAATGTAAGTACTATTACTAGATTCTTGTTTTTGTCTTGCATATGATTTTCTTGATTGGACATCAAGGGAACTCAAATTGCCAAAGTTGTGTTCTACTTGCCTATAGAAGAGGACATGGCCATGTTTTTTTTTTTTTTTTTTAAATCAGATATAGTATGTTTATCTAATAATTTATTGGGGTCATTCTTGTGAGTTTAGAAAGATATGGATAAGTCATGGTCATATTTTGCGAGATAAATATGTAAGTGATACATATGTATAGTAATTATTGTAAATTTTGAGGCGTAATAATAATTGGGGTCTGTTAAGAAAAGACATGGATATAAAGATGTTTTTGTAAGTCTTTTGGTCTTTTTAAAAAAAATAAAAATTAGAGATTGTATGCCTACCTAAAAATTTACTCGGGTCATTCTTGTGAGTTGAACAGACATGGATGCGTCATGGTCATACTTTGTAAGAGACATAATTGTGAGCGATAAATATGCAGTGTTTGTTGGTGGTTTTTGAAGTCCAATAATAATTAGGGTCCACCATGGAAAGACATGGATACAAAGATGTTTTAGTCACCATACAAAATTTATTGTAAAATGTATTAGAGGGTGAATAGCAAATGAGAAGGATGAAGAAAATAGGGATTTATTAAAGGGGTGTTTTTTTTTTATATTGGTCAAAGTTGTTTACAAATTAAAATAATTAAATAATTATTGGTCACTAATAGTAATAACTTTAAGAAACCTTTCCTAAAATGTTATATAAATTTTTGATATAGTAACCTTTGGATTTAACTATGATTTTTTTTACTTTTATAAATATTTTGGATTTAACTATGATGCAAAAAAAATCATAACATCATAATAAAATTCAAAAGCTATTATATCATCTTCATGGACAATGAAAAACTCATGTTTACTATATAAAATCATGGTGGATCTTAGTGAAGTGAATTAATTTTCAAGCTAAATCTATGTTTATTTACTATTACTATATAGGGTAAATGTGAAAGTAAGGTAAATTCTATGGATGAATATATTGTGCTTGCACTTTGTTATCAATGCATAATGAATGAATGTTATCTCATTTAATGTTATATGAAATAATGCATATGTATGTGAAATGATGGTTATTGAATTAATATTCTAACTATGGAGATGTAATATGTGTAATGCATATTTTGTTGAATAGCTAACTACCTTGGACATATTTTGACAATATGAATGTAAGTATATGTTCATTCCTCCAAGCGGAGGGGAAGTATCACTCAGGAGAGGATCTTGGTCGGGTAACCGGCAATGTAAACTATCTAAGCTTACACACACCACAATAGAATAATTGAGCCAAGTTAGCATG
>VDFB02048459.1:0-48765 GCA_007258455.2 Sequoia sempervirens
ATAAGTGTCGGAGGCAAACCTATACCACCTTTTACTTATCACGAAGCCAAGCCATAATGTCATATTATTCAACACATAAATTTGATTAGTTTAGCTCAGATAAGATTAAAGGCACTCTCACATGTTCACATCAAGTCAGACCATATGACAATGAATCCAAAAGTTCATCCAAAATTGGATTAAATTTCTCAACCCAAACACCACAATTCTTTGAGTAGATAAGATTGATAATGACATATTTCAATTTATCAACTTAGACTTACATAATAGGGACATATATTGAAAGAATGAGTTCACAACCATTCAATACAAATTTTAGCCTCATGATAAACATACATCATTTATACATAACTTGGATAGCTCCCACTTATGTCACCCATATATAGGTGATTAGATTTTATCCACCTCATACATAAACATGCGGTTAGCTCATGCATACATCTACTATACACAAGGTGACAAGCTCACACCCACACCAAAGACACACACAATGACCATATTAGGCATAACTCGCATACACAAAATGTGAATAATACAAACATCACATATATAAAATTTGACATTTGGTGCATGCATCATATATACACAATGCTATATGTGGTGCATTCATCACATTTACACAATGTAACTAGCTCAAGAACTCAACACATATATACAATGTGAGCAACTTAACAACCTTACAACTAAACAATGACTAGCTAGCAAAAAGGAAGTAGTTGTAACTTTACTGCAAGAATCTTTTCCTTCTCTTGGTTCACTAACACACAAACCCTTATGTACATCCCATTTGAAAAAGGATTTCCAATGCATCTCATAATACTCCATGTGCCTCATCATATTTTTCCAATCCACCACCACTAATGATGACAAGCAAGCATCTCATACTACTGGTTGTCATCACTAGCAAGGGCATATGTATAGCATTGTGCATGTAATACCTAAGACCATTTTTACACAAATACGCAGTGCCCCATCACAAGATAAGCTAGTACCACATGAGCCTTGTCACACCATGACTATCAAGCATGATGGAGCATTACCACTTTCTATAAATGTGGAACCTCTATACCCTACTTCATTCGTTCTCTCTCCTATTACTTATGATAATTGATAATAAATTTTAGTTTACAATTTGTATAGTTTCATGATAGAAGCTATTCATTGAATATTTTTCATCTATTTGTAGGTCTCCATGGAGAGAACATACAAAAGGATGCACCTACATGATCACATTTTGTAGGGTCCATTAATTTATATGGACCCTTGTGACATCCTTTTTGTTTCTAAATATTTGCAATTCACATGCATGTTTTTGTATACTATATACTTTGAGATACATGGTTAATCTAGGATTCACATGTACTTCAATGTGGGGGTAAAATGTAATGGTGAAAAATTTATACTTATACCGAGGCCCATTTTGATGCCTTCATACATATTGATAAATGACACAATCTTGTACTAAGTTTGGCTCTTTCTCCCAATTCTTTTGTCATTCTCATTTATAGGTACTCCCACATATTTCACTTTACCCTATCTATATCCTCACATATTATATACATTAGTCATTTATTACACCCACCCTTACACCCATTCCCATATATTTATTCCTATTTTATCCATATATACACATATTTTGATACATTCAGCTTGGTTTTCCATTTATCATTTCTATCCATGTACTTATTAGATGATTTTTTTTGGATTCAATTGTGTATGTTTATTTGGTTCTAAAAAAATTCATTTAAGTCTCATGGACAGTGGAAAGATTATACCTACCATTTATTTATTCTCAAGTATTCAATTTATATCTTGATTGAAGCATCTTTTGTCCAAGGTTAAATCTTGCAAGTGTGGGATCAATCCTATGCCCATGCACCTAACCCTCAAATTTTTAAAATTTGAATTCAAATTTCAAAGTTCATGCTCATTTCACTAGCTAGTATGACCTAACCAAACACATGTTTGGTTGATTTGTTACTATGCCATTGTATTTAAAGGCATTCAATTGCATTCATAAATCACGCTATATTATTTTGATCATTTGTATTAAAGGAGCATGCTACAAACACTTCTATTAGTGCAATAAAAAAATATTTTGGTTTCACACTTTCATCCTAGAGCATTTGCATGATTGAGATCTATTGTCTTTTATCATTTATGCACACTTTTGGGAGTTGACGTAGGTGACCATGCCACCTTATGATATATGACAATCCTTTAAAAGTATTTTGAAATACCCCTAGTCTCAAATATTGGAAGAAGTGGATCAAGTGAAATCAAAAGTATAAGCATAGGGAGTACCAAATCAATTCCTATAATTGCAAGATATTTCTATGATGTAGATCTAACCATGATCCATAGACTCAATCTTACAAAGTGTAAACTTAATTCTTTATTTTTAATTAAGACAAAATAGACTTTACCTTATTTTATATCCTAAGACATCTTGAATATCATGTATGAATGGAATTATTCATCTCCCTCGAGAATACAGCTATGCACCTTTATTTTATTACACTATTTTTTTAGTATAATATTTATTATTTCAAAATGCACACATCCATATATTTATTTATTCTTTATACATGGTGTTGGTATGCGAAGTCAGCAAGTAACATTATCCTAATGACCAAAAATGAGTCAAAATGAGACTTACCTTTGTCGAGGAATACTAATACATTCCCAATTCCAATTCCTCGTGCTTGTAGAGACGTGTTCGGTGACGGTAGTTTCAATGGTCTTGTAACGCCTTTAGAAGCTTCTGAATAATTAATTACAATTTAATTAGTTTTTGTCTTACATGGGGGGGGGCGACTTCAAAATATCTATCACGGGCCCACATAAGTACCATTATTCAACGTAAATATCGCAGCATTCAAGAGAAAATAATTAATTCTTAATTATATAAACGAAACGATCAATTTGAATTTAAGGGTAAAGATTCGTTAGTGTTTCATAATGTATTGAAATTGTATTAATATGGGCATTTAGGTAAATGGATAAATGGAATTTAGTTTTGAAATTTTTGTAAAAATGTGATTGTATTAAATGTTTCACATTGATTTGTTTGTATGTTGGATAGGATTTGTTGGATGAATGGATTTGAAACACTACACGTTTGACTTTTGGTTCACTTTCATGAGTGTGGAACTAAATCTGGGATAGGAAATATGATTTTTTTTTACTTTGAATTCTCTAACTTGTTTGTCTATATGTATATGACTTGCATTTAGGAAAATTGTCTCTACATATAGTATTTGGGAACATGCGAGATAATGATATTTAACCCTTTGGCCAATCTCTTAAGCAAGCCAATTCAATAATAATGAACAAGGCTTGAAGAAAATAGACAACCATGCAATATGTTCCTAGCATGCTAATGCAATATGGATGTAACATGTTCTCCCTCTTGCAATTGAATTCTACATATGTTTAATAGATTCCTGAATAGTTACTTGTAACTACATGCTTTCTTTTAATGGTTTATTCCCCGTTTATATGTAAATAAGTTGATATTTTATTTTATGTCCATTAAATGTTTTTGTGAATTTGGAGAAAGGGAAATATCATGAAGTTCTTTTCTGTAAGAAAGTGAAATTTGAATTAATTGCAATTAGCATTTAAATTGAAATTATTTTGTTGAAATATGAAAGTATTTAATACATTTAATTCATTTATTTTAAAATTACAAAAAGGAAATAATTTGAGCATTTTAAATTATTATGAAATGTGTTGGGGAAAATGGATTTAAATTAAAAATTAAAAGAAAAATAGAAAATATTAAATTGGAAAAAGGACATAAAGGAAAAGGAATGGGCTTTTTATTTCATTTTTGCATTATGGGGAAAATGGCTCCCAAACCCCTTTTTTTGGAAACTTTAAAAATTGTGAATTGGGAATGGTTTTTGGATTGGATGAGCTTGAAGATAGCATTGGAATGGAAAATGGAAGATCTTGCATGGTGTGAGCATTTTAATTCATCAAATTGGTGAGAAACTAGAAATAAAACCAAAATTTTCTATATATGAAATTGAGGTATTTCTCTTTCATTCTTTTGTCTCTTGATTTCTTGTGAGTGTTGGACGACGTGATCAACCTTAAGGTAGCATAGGAATTACTTTTTATATTTCAAATTTGAGCAAATAGACTGGATTTTAATTTATTTTTAAAAAAAATTGAAAATGCCCAATTTGTGCCCTTACTATGGCATTTTTTCAAAATGCTTGAAATGTGAATTTTATTTCATAATTTGGTTGTTATACATTATAGGATCGAAATGGTATGTTTTTTTTTTCCAAAACTGTTAGTAGGAAAAATGAAGAAAATTAAGCTTTCATTAATGGAGTATGAAAAAAAAATTGGTTTTTACATGCAAAAATATTTTTAAAAGTTAGAATTTTAAAAGTGAATTTAGATGAATTCTAATGTGGGATTTGGTGTGCCCTTAGTGATTTTTGATTGTGCTTGTTTTAAAATCATGTTCATTATTTTATGCATATTTGTGAAAATCAAGCTCTCATCAAATGGAGTTTTGAAGAATTATATGGTTTTGTGATTAAAATATTTTAGAAAATTTGAATGTTTGAATTGACTTTAAATGAATTAGAAAGTGGGACTTTATGTATCCTTAATGTAAATTTGATGTGAATATTATGAAATTGTGCTTAATATTTTACACTATGTTTGTGCATCATTTTACGTGCCATGCCCAATTGGTCAAATAGAAGCATGAAGAGCCCAATATTGAGGTCTAGGGTTAGGGAGGAGTGGATCTACATGTTGTCTGAAGTTTGATTGTGACTTTGTGTCCATAGTGATCTTGTAGGGTTGTAAATCATATGGGAATTAAGGAATTTATTTATTTGTTTGAGCTAGTTGTTGGTGTGAATATTAAAGTCTTGTTGACCACTTTTCTTAGCAAGTGAGGAGTCTTTAGATCACCTCCTTTTGGGATGTCGATTTTCCCAAGAGTGCTAGAAATGGTTATGTGTCGAATTTGGGTGGATTGGTGCTTTAATTAATTCAACATTCTAAGAATGTTCAAAACTTGTTTTGTACTTTTTAAAATGCAATTTTTAGCTATCTTTGGATTATCTACCTTTCTATTCTCATATGGGACATTTGGAAGGAGCAAAATAGGATAATTTTTAAAGATAAGGAGCTTTGTTTCCCATATTTTTTGAACAAGGTTGGAAAATTATCTTTCTCCTTAATATTAATTTATCCTTTCTCTCCAACATGAAAGGATATATTACAAATCATTTGTATGGGGAGGAAAATGTTAATGCAGATGAGCTTGCCAACTTGGCTACAATTGAATTGAAGAATTGAATGTAGAATCATCAATATCATAGATTTATGTGAGAATATGGATGATGGTTGCAAGAACACTACAATGAGTGATTAATCCATTTGGGTGGAGATAATTTATCTGGCTATGGTGTCAAAAGGATAGATATTTCATAATGCAACACTCGTGAAATTTACTCCTTGCACTCTCAACTCGTGTGTTTTCTTTAATGCTACACTATTTCTTTTTGGGATTACAATACATTTGCATTTGCATTTGTGTATAGTTAATTTCCCCTCATTGTTTAGGTACCATGGATATCTCCATATGTCTAGTAAGCACTCAATGCCATATGGCTTTCTTGGGGGTGGTCTCAGAGAAATGATTGTAGATTGTATTCAAAACCCATCATGGCCTCATACTATTTTTTATTTAGTGGGTATTGGGTGACGACTTCTTGATTCAGGAGTATCTGGGTGCACAGGCAATCTTACATGACCAAAAATATTTTAACTTTTATTGCTTAGTTTTGTTTTGATTTTTTGGTTGCAGGCACAAATTAATGAAATTCTCAACTCCTCTAGCATAATAGAATATGGTGATGATTGTGGGAAAAAATCAATTGTTAATATGATACATTATTTAATTGTTTTTAAAATTGTTGCAAAGTGTTAATTTGTCAAAAAGGAAAATCTCATGCCCAAGCTTGTGAGTGGGCATTTAATGGGAATTGTAACTCCATTTAAACATCTGAATTTGCATTTTTGTTAAAAAAATGGAATGCAGGGTGTTGGGGAAGTGGTGTGAGTGGATTGTAAGGTGGGAAGGAGAGTTTTAAAATTGTCATTGAATGCATATGCCAAGAAGAGAAAATCCACGCCAAGGAAGGATTCAAGGACATTTAGAAGGTTTGACTAGGAGAGGGAGATTGTCTAAAGTCGTAACTATGAGAACCAGTCTCACTAAAATATGTATAACTTTCTCATTTATGAATGAAATCAAGAAATTCAAAATGTTTTGGAAAGTTGGGAAGGAGGAGCATAAAACCCCAAAACCATTCTAGAAAATCCATTCTAATGAAATAGAAGTGGTATGAAGAATGTGATAGGTTTATTTCTTTGTTGCAATACAAATTAAAATTGAAGATGTTTATTAGCTTTGAAATTCAATAAAAGAGCATGAGTTTGTTTGTTATGTATGTGGTGGATTGTGAGTTTGTTTGTGAGCAAATAGTCTCTACATATAATTTCTTGAGAAATTATTTGTGAGTTGTGGGTTACGACATGTATTTGGGAGTCTCACTTGCATCAGTTCTTGTGTGTGAAACACAATTATAGGGTTAACACTGATGTTTTCTCAATGTTTGTGGCTTCTCTGTTGGATCTTGGGGAGCTAAATAAAATGATCAAGAGCTTGACCAGGGCATTGATCGAAAACCATTTTTTGGGAAATTTGGACATTGTGTTGGATGTGGCATGATATAGCTTGAGTGTCCCTTTTCCCTCATATTTTCATAAACTTATGGAGTATGGAGAGTTGGTAGAATGGATTCCATTTGTGTCTTCTTCTCATCTAGCATTGGTTGTTCAACGATCTTGAAAAGTCATCAAAGGGTTGAACTTCCTAAAGAAGATCCTAGGCTTGGTCACATTAGTTGTAGCAGAGTGGTTGGTGGATTTTGTTTGAGATAATTTAGATGAATAATTGGTTTCTCCTCCTAGACTATATAACAATATCTCTATTTAGATCTTAAGGCTAGTAAGAATAGACTATAGAATAGTTAATAATATATTTCAGGGTTTGTTTATGACTTGGCAATTGATTAGGCTTAGTTTATTTTTTACAACCCACTATAAAAACTTTGTAAATTTTAAAATATTTTTTAATACAAAGGGAGCAACCCCTATGGTTGTAGTTTACCAAGAAAAAAAGAGCATGTGTAGAAAACTATAAGGGTTTAATTCCTTAAATCATCTTAGCATAATAAATCCTAATTATTTAATCATCAAAGTTCTCATCATAAGTAGTTTTATAAAGTATACAAAGTTTAGGATTTACAATTTTATGGTTTATGATTTAGGGTTTAAGCTTTACAATTTTAAGGTTTAGGGTACATAACCTTAAATAGATTTTGCTTTAAAGATTAATTTACATATAATGTTACATGATTTAAACTTATTTATAATGTGCTTAAATAAATAGGGATTAGGGTTTACAATCTTATTTATTTTGCTTTAAAATTAATCATTTAGTCTCCTTAGATTACTTAGATGTATTTGTTAAATAGATGAGCATGTGTAGAAAATTCTTAAGATTTAAGTCCTTAAACTTAAATCATCTTAACATAATAAATTCCAATTATCTATTCATCAAAATTCTCACCATAAATAGTTTTATAAAGTATGATAATAGAATTTAAGATTTAAAATTAAACTTTATGATTTTAAATTTATAATTTAAAATAAATAACTCTAATCTAAATACACTTAACAACATTACTTTTCATATAATTTTAACATTAATTAAATTTATTTATACTAAATTTGAATAAAGTCGATTTATGATCTTAAACTTTAAGAATTAATCAAAAACTCTAATCTAAATACACTTAACAACATTATTTTTCATATAATTTTAACATTAATTAAATTTATTTATACTAAATTTGAATAAAACCAATTTATGATCTTAAGCTTTAAGAATTAACTATAAAATCTAAACCATAAACTATAATCCCTAAACCCTTAACCCTCAATATGTAAACCGTACCCTATAAAACCTAATTTTTAATGATGAAACATTTAGAAAAACTTGAAAAGCCTAGAAAATGCACTAAAGTTAGTACCAATAAGATCAGAAAATCACAGCCTACAATCGTGGAGGGAGGAGATGAAACTTTTGGGAGATGAAACAAATAGGCAAAATAAAAACAAATATCTTTTTTTAGCACTAATGCCCATTATGAAATGGACCTCCATTCATAATCAATATCCTCTTAGTTTTAGGTGTCTAATTCATTAAAAAAATGCCCATTTCTAGAAAGTGGGTATATGCTTTTAAGTGAGTGGGTATTCATTTTATCTCATACTTTTTCTTAATGTGGATCCAATTTCTAATTTCTTTTAACTTGTTATTAAAAATTACAATTTAAGCACTTTTCAAATCATATAATGGAATTAGATATTTGTTTAAAAATAATTATAAGTTGTTTTTTTCTTTTAATTGAATAGATGATTGAGTATTGAATTCTAACATATATGTATTTGTATTTTATTCAAAAAATAATTTAAAGTTTGTTTACCAACATAATCATTACACCCCCATTCAATGCAAGTGTTAGTTTTATGATTTAAATGAACATAAATAGGTGGATTAAATGTTGAAAACAAATGAATCATTCATTTAAAAAGATATTATCCAATAATTTTTATATACGAATAGATGTCCAACTTCAATTAACTTTGAAAATAAATCTTAAAATTTTATAAATTTAAAGATGAATAATATTTTATTATAATATTTTGAAAAAAATATAATATACACTAATTAAAGAAATGAAATAAATTATTTCAAAATTTAAATAAAAAATATTTACAAAATATCAAAAATGAAAATTTCAAAGACAATAAGAACAATAAAAACTCAACAAAAGGCAAATCAACAATTTACAAACAAATCATCAAACATGTTGTAGATGATCCACATGTAAGTTCACTCTTTCTACCACCCTTTGATCTTGCCAATTCAAGTGAAAGTTGTTTAAACCAGTTTTGATTGTTTTGTAATGTATTTTCAATCTCTATATGAAGTTAATGGCTTCTAGTATAAGCCTTTTTTGATAATATTGACTCCTGCAATGTAATATATCTTTTCAAAATCGATACAAAGTTTATAGTGGCTCAACTACTTTTGTTTTAAAAAAATAGAATTTACAAATAAATTTCAAATGTACAAGAATCTAAAACATGGAATATTAGGTCAACTTATCAAATATAATTTAAAGAGATTGTGAATACCAACATAATAGAGGGTTTTTTACATCTATTGATGCTTCACAAGGATAGTCTAACTACTCTTCTCCTGAAACTATTGTTTCATCAATAATTTCTTTGCTTTTACCCCATAAAACAAGATACAAACCTCCAAATGTCAACATAACATCAATTACACTATTCATGCAATATTGTGGTGTCAAATAAATATTATTTTAAAAAAAATTATAATAAATATTATTAGAAGAAAAAACATAACTAATCATTAATTAAAGTTTAAAGGTTTTTTCCTTTAAAAAATGAGCCTAATTAATATATTTTTATTTAAGAATATTGATGAAAT
The DNA here is from genome assembly GCA_007258455.2 of Sequoia sempervirens. Taxonomy (NCBI): domain Eukaryota; kingdom Viridiplantae; phylum Streptophyta; class Pinopsida; order Cupressales; family Cupressaceae; genus Sequoia; species Sequoia sempervirens. The sequence continues at coordinate 9,629 of VDFB02048459.1, forward strand.
TAATTTTAATTAAATGAAGTAATTCTATAAAACCTAACATTATATGACTATATTTTATATTTTATATGGTTAATAAAATGTATATAATTCAAACTCTATAATTTTGGAAAAGTAAGACCCACCTTCCTTGATGCAAGGTTTCACCTAAAAATGAGGATGACATTATAACAAAGCAAATAATAGGGACTGTTAGATGCACAGGACAACTAAGAGGGGGTGAATCAGTTGTATACTTTAAAACATCAAAAACCCTCATTAACATTTAGATTTGCATTAGCCCTTGAACCCTTATCCACCATTAAACCCTTAACATGCATTAACAGAATGTAAACATGTAAAGTAGTAATGCAAACACATCAAACACATAAGAACACTAGATTTACATGGAAAACACAAGAAGGGAAAAACCATGGTGAAGATTAGCTCACTAATATATGAATTGCAACACTGAATACAATAAGGCTCACTATCAAGGGCCCACTACTCAGAAAGATAAAGAAAGGCTCACTATTAGTGGCTCATTGTCAAAGGACTCACTGTTTTGAAGAAAGAAGAATAGAAGAAAGGGTGGCTCACTGCTAATTTAAACTACTAACAATGCATCTCTCAAATGTCGAAGGTACAATTCTACTGAAGCACAAACAACTCATCAAATAGACTGAAATGTAGACACCTTTTGCTCACTGCACTAGGAATTCATAGGCATTAAGACTCACACTCAGATCATCACACTTGATCACATTCACACATTTTGCATCACACACTCTAATCTTAATCCACACAATAATTCTCCTTGCATTTATACCCTCCACAACCTAAAACAATCTCAATTAGGTCGGCCTTAAGGAAACGTATACACCTCAACTGTGAAACATCAAATAGGTTGGCACCAAAAACTTCCAAAATATAAAGTGAAGACAAACCATGCCACTACTTAATTGGGACCCAAATCTACACAAAAATGTTTCTCAAAAATTTATCAAACAATATTTATCCTTTGTAATTAGTGCTAGCATGTCAGGTCGTCCAAACCTGCACTAACAATAACAAGCAACTCCAAACACACCTCTCAAGGTTCAAAAACATCTTGTGGACCACACAACAACATTACACAATATCCATACAACATCTCAGAAAATTCTAGCATCATTAGAATATTTTTCACCAACTACTACAACTACATGAAACTCAAGAATACCTTCATTTTGTGCAACCAAACACACTAGCACATGAATCATAAACACCAGACACCTTTGTGGAGCATCACAAAACCTAAAAATTCAAGAGAAAGTAGATACATTTGATATAAGCACATTCCCAGATCTGCAACACCAAAATCTTCACTGTGGAGAAATGTAGAGCAATCTCATTTCTCCCAGACATCCTACTACACTAGACAGACATACTGTCAAACACATATTTCACTATAGAATGATCCAAAACATGAAAATCTAGATATAACACCTCTAAACATCTTTGATCATCAAGCCTGAACTACATGGGCATATCTTCAACCATGAATAAATGCAGAGCAAAAAACTAAACACCACTCTTTGCACTGAAATTTCCTTTATTCAAATTTTCTCAAAAGCACTTGGAAACCAAGTGAACCAAATTCATCACAATATTACTAACACCTCTGCAAAATATCTACATCATCTGCAACATGCAACACTTTCTAACTACAATAATCTTCCCAACCACAAGTTGGACCAACAACCTCTACAACTATATTGAAGTAAGACATCAATGACAACACTAGTACAATGTGTTGACACCAATACCAACAATTCTAGGCATATTGAATCAATACCAATAGTATTCCAACAATCTCTTTATACAAGGGATTGACATCAATGACAACACCCAAGCAAATCACAAACAACTAAAGCTTTCAAAATCTCCAAACTTCCAACAATCTCCCCCTTTGTAATTGATGGCAACACCTACTTTCTAAAAACCCATCAACAACAAAAGAAACCAACATCAATATTGCAATAAGCAATACTCCCTTTGACTGGGACAACTCTTTACTATTCATCCTCTTTCTTCACATACTTCTTCTCTTGCAACATCTACAACACCTGCATTCTAGATCACTCTCATCCTTTGCTCCTCAAAAAATACTTTTACATACTCTACCCCTATGGTCTTCAAAACATATTCACTTCTACACTATGATTTTTCAACCAACTCTCTCCATGTTTTTATTTCTCCACTTTATGGTTTTTCAACCTTTCTAACTCTCTCCCCCTTTGATATCAATGGAAAAGGGTCATAAACTCATCCAACTCTCTTCCTCTCCCCCTTTGACAACATTCAAAGGGCAACACCTGCATACACCACTTGCAACACCAATAAGAACTGCACTCACTCTTTAGCAACCACTATTACCTACTCCCCCTGAGAGTTAGCCTTCAACATCAATCTAGGACCAAGAATGTAACTTGAAATGCTTCCCAAACAAATGTACACACTCATGCATCTAGTTGAAATAAGAAGGGGCAATAAACCCTAACTTCTCTTAGAGATACTCAAAGGTATCTTTTGGAAGAGCCTTTGTGAAAATATCAACAACTCGATCTTTTATAGGCACATACTCTAGCTTCACCTCATTTTTTGCAACCTTCTCTCTCAAGAAGTAACACTAGATTGAGATATGTTTTGTTCTTGAATGCATTACCAAATTCTTTCAAATAATGATAGGAATATGTTCATCATATAAAACTCTAATATCCTTTAATGTTTCCTTCATCCATAACACCTATGTACAACATGATGTTGTAATATATTCTACTTTTGTAGTAGATAATGATACCAAATCCTACTTATTTATCCATGAAACCAATCTACTTCCAAGAAAGAAATCACCACCACTTGCACTTTTCATATCATCTGCACATCTAGCCCAATCTGCATCTATATATGCATTTAAGGAGAAGCCAATATCCTTAGGATACCACATACCATAATTCAGAGTGCCCTTCAAATATTTGAATATCCTTCATTGTTGCAACATGAGATTCTCTGGGATCTTTTTGAAATCTTGCCACAAGACAAACTGAATGCATGATATCTAGTCTAGTAGCAATAAGGTACAATAATCCACCAATCATTTATCTATACTTGCTTTGATTTGTCTTAGGACATTCATCATTCTTGCTCAACTTACAACCAGTAACCATTGGCATACATATCAGTTTAGAGTCATTCATTTAATACTTCTTCAAAAATTCCTTAACATACTTAGACTGTGATATGGATATACCTTTCTTTGATTGATTGATCTACAAACCAAGGAAGAAAGTAATCTCCCCACACATTGACATCTCAAATTTTTTCTGCATTTCCTCTATAAACCTTTTGCACATACTTTCATTTCCTTTGAAGATTATGTCATCAAAATATACTACCACAATTAGGATTTTTTCACCTTCAACTTTGAAGTACAGATTGTTATCTACAGTATTGATGCAGGGGCATCCTACTCTTGTAATTTTGGTTGTTGAAATTTTGGTTTTCATTGCGTTTTTCCTTGTTGCTTGTAGGTGTGCATTGTTTCTATAGCTGCTCATTTAAATACTTTTTGTCATTGTTGTTGTAACCTCTTGTTCCCCAAGAACAAAAATATCATGTTTGAACCTCCTATCATCGTTATCTCTCCAAACTCGACTATGTTACTTGTCGGTTTGGAATCAAATCGACAGTTTGGTAGTTTGGCAGGCAGTTGGAAGTAGGGGCCGATGGTTCAAATGGAGAACGCTTAAGGTCTCAATTGATTGGGTAGTTATGCTAGTTGATAGCTAGAAACCAATCGACTATCATCCATATGCGATAACGATCGACGATGGGAAAGAGGTTAGGCAGTAAATGAGTATCCACTAGAACTAAATGCAGATGAGATAGCAGGCAAAAATATTGAATGTTTGAAGTTTTATGTTGTCTGTAGAAAGCCGATTGTTAAGAGGCTGCATGTGTATTGGTTGTAGAATCTCCGCAATGAATATTGAATGAATGGTGGATAATTATTTTGTTTTCTAATAGTAAATTTTTGTCTATGTTTTACATTAAATTTATTCTTGTCACTGGATGTGTTTTATTAATGAAAAATTGATATTTATTCTTGAGTTCCTATCAATCTAAGTTTGTTGTTGAATTATGTTTGAGAATTGGTTAAGGTTGTGATTGGCGAGGCTTTCCATAATTTGGTATCAGAGCCTACAGTTGAAAGTGAACAAGAGTGTGGATAGAATGCCTCCAAAAGGGATGGGCAGAGGTGGAGCCCATGTGAGAGGTAGAAGAGGGCATGGTGATGAGTTGTTGCAACATCTGATAGAGAGGATGGATGCCTTGGAAAGGGAAAAAATAAGAGGTACACCTGACAAGGATGCAATTGATAATGAAGAAGAAGAACAATAGAGAGAAGATGATGAGGAAGGACAAGGAGAGCAACAAGATGGATTTAAGGAAAGACTATTGAGAACAGTCATGAACGTGGGTTCTAAACCAAAGGTAGAGGTGCCAAGTTATGTAGGAAGCCTAAATGGAGAAGACCTGATTGATTGGATCCATGACTTGGACAAGTATTTTGATTATGAGAGTGTGCCAAATGAAAGGAGATTGAATTTTTCTTGCACTAGATTGAAGGGCCATGTTGCCATGTGGTGGGACTTTGTCCAAACTAAGAGAAGATGGAAGAATAAGGAGAAGATCAACTCTTGGGATCAAATGGTGGCTAAGTTGAATGCCAAATTCCTTCCAAGTGATTATCAAACTAATCTCTTTAAGAGATTGTAGAATTTGAAGTAGAAAGACATGTCTGTGAAAGACTATACAGAGGAATTCTACAAGTTGGTAATTAGATCAGGGTATAGTGAGGAAGATGTGGAGAAAATAGCCCAATATGTGAATGGTCTCAAGTATAGTTTACAAGATGAAATAAGCCTTTTTCCCCATAGGATCCTAGAAGAGGCTTATCAACTTTCCTTAAAGGTAGAGGAGAAGTTGCAAAGAAAGCAAAGTCAACAAGAGAGGAAGAAAGGAAGAGGGTTTAGAGGAAGGGGAAAACAAACCAGTAGGGAGGATCAACATCATCAAGGAGAGGAAGCTAGGAGTTCTATTACAACAACAACTAGTGATAGAGGAGGTTTCCAAAGTAAAGGGGGCAGATTATATGGTAGAGGTGGTTTCCAAGGTAGAGGTAGAGGGTTTGCAGGAAAGTGCTTTAAGTGCAACCAATATGGACACAAGAGTTGGGTTTGTGCTGAGGCATCTCAAGGAGGACATTAAAAATTTGAGAGGAGTAATCAAATTGTACATGTTGATCAAGAAAGTGTGGGGTCACCAGTGCACCAAAGAGATGAACCAGAATCAGGTGAGTCCTTATTGCTCAAGAGGGTGTTGTTGAATTCACAAAAAGAGAATCAAGAGCCAATTCAAAAGAGAGCATTGTTCAAAACCAAGTGTAATTCACACAGTAAATGTTGTAGACTCATTATAGATAGTGGTAGCATGGATAATATTGTTGAAACTAAGATGGTAGAAAATTTAAATATGAAAAGGATTAAACACCCCTCTTTGTACAAGGTGTCTTGGTTACAAAAAGGTCATCAAATATTGGTTAGTGAGTAGGCCTATGTTGATTTCCAGTTTGGAAGCTATAAAGATAGTGTTTTATGTGATGTAATGCCAATGTATGTGTGCCATGTTTTGCTTGGAAGACTGTGGAAATTTGACAAGAAAGCGGTGCATGATGGACAAGAGAATACATATACCATTGAAAAGGATGGAGTGAAGTATACCTTGCTGGCCATAAGAGAGAAAGAAGAGGACAACAACAATAGCAACAGTAGTAAGGTAATGATGGTAAGTGGTAAGGAATTTCTTCATGATTTGAAAGAAGAGGAAGTAGGGTTTTATTTGGTTCTTAAACCTAGATGTGTAATGACTTCTGCAAAACTTGATGATTTACCTATTTAAGTACAAGATATTTTGAATGAGAATATGGATATTGTTGAATCTGATTTTCCTAATGAATTTCCTCCTATGAAAAGCATTAGCCATCATATGGATTTGATTCCAGGAGCTAGCCTTCCAAATAAGGTTGTTTATAGGTTAACACGTATGGAAAATGAGGAGATAAGGAAGCAAGTGGAGGACCTCTAGAAGAATGGTTTGATAAGGGAAAACCTAAGTCCTTGTGTTGTTCCCATAGTACTTGTGCCAAAGAAAGGAGGGGAATGGTGTATGTGTATTGATTCAAGGGCTATTAATAAGATCACTATAAGATATAGGTTTCTTATACCTAGAATTGAAGATCTAATGGATTTTTTGAGTGGTTCTATGTATTTTTCCAAGATAGATTTAAAAATTGGTTATCACCAAATAAGAATTAGACTGGGGAATGAATGGAAGACATCCTTTAAGACTAGTGATGGGTTGTATGAATGGCTAGTTCTGTCTTTTGGATTGTCTAATGCTCCTAGTACTTTTATGAGACTAATGAATGAGGTTTTGAAACCATTTCTTCGTAAATTTGTGATTGTATATTTGGATGACATTTTGTGTTTAGTAGGTCTAAAGAGGAGCATATAGAACATTTGAGGTGGGTTTTGAGGAGGCTACATGAAGAGAAGTTGTCGATCAATCTTAAAAAGTGTGTTTATGCAAACCGATCTGGTTTATTTGGGCTTTGTGGTGTCAAAGGAGGGTTTGAAGATGGACAAAAAAAAGGTACAAGCTATCCTTAATTCGCCTACACCAAGAAGTGTAATGGAGGTAAGGAGCTTTCATGGTCTTTCTAGTTTTTATAGGAAGTTGAATCAAAGACATACCAAGTGGGTTGAGTATCTTCAGAGTTGTAATTTTGTTTTGAAACATAAAAGTGGCCAAATGAATAAAGTTGTCGATGCTCTAAGTAGGAAGAATTTGTTGCTATGTGAAATACAAGCTAATAGTGTGGGGTTTGAAGCTTTGAAGAAATTGTATGCAAAAGACGAGGATTTTAAGGAAGCATATACAGCTTGCCATGATCCTATTTGTAGGAATAGAGAGCCTTGGATAGACTACATGATTCAAGAAGGTTTTCTATTTAAGGGGAACAAGTTGTGCATCCCTAGAGGCTCCATGAGAGATAACTTGCTGAAGGAAAAGCATAGTGGTAGTCTTGCTAGTCACTTTGGGCAGGATAAGAATTATTTGAAATTGAGCACTCATTATTATTGGCCTAAGATGCATGCGGATGTGAGGAAGTATGTAGAAAAGTATAGAATTTTTCAACATGCTAAGGGGAGAACTCAAAATGTTGGGATTTATCAGCCTTTTCTAGTTCTAAGTAGGCCTTGGGATTTAGTAAGTATGGATTTTGTGTTGGGTTTTCCTCGTACACAAAAGGGGAAATGATTCAATTTTTGTTGTGGTAGATAGATTTTCAAAAATGGTGTATTTCATACCGTGTAAGAAAACTAGTGATGCCACTAACATTGATAATTTGTTCTTTAAAGAAGTGAGGTTGCATGGAATTCCAAGGAGTATAATTTTTGACAGGGATACAAAGTTTGTGGGTCAGTTTTGGAGGACCCTGTGGAAGAAATTGGGCACAAATATGAATTTTAGTTCTGCTTATCATCCACAAATGGATGGTCAGAATGAGATTTTCAATAGAAGTATAGGTAATTTGTTAAGATGTCTTGTTGGTAGTTCACCTAGTAGTTGGGATTTCATGTTGGCACAAGCTGAATTTTCATATAATGATTCTCCAAATAAAAGTACAGGTTTCAGTCCTTTCTATGCAATGTATGGTATGCACCCAAGGGGTGTATTTGAACTTCGTGATCTTGCTGGGATGGAGAAGAGAAGTGCAGATGGGGAGGACTTTGCTCAAGTCATTCATGATATTCAAGAGAAGGTGAAACAGAACATAGAAGACAACAATCAACAATACAAAAAGTATGTTGATCAAAAGAGGAGACAGTTGCAATTTCAGGTTGGAGATCTTGTATTGGCTCATCTACGAAAGGAGAGATTTCCCACAAGAACATACAATAAACTATAGATGAAGAAAATTGGTCCCTGCCAAGTTCTTAGGAAATTTTCGGCCAATGCATACAAGATTTCCTTGCCTGCAGATATGAATATATCTCCTATTTTCAATGTAGCAGATTTATATCCTTATAAGGGGGATGTAGAAGAGGATGGAATTGAGGCAACAATCTCATCTCTGGAAAATCAACCTGCAAAAATCTCTACTCCACAGCAAATTGAATGCATTATGGATAAGCAATTGCTGAAGAAGACCCATAAGCATGAATATTTTCAGTATCTCATCAAATGGAGCAATCATCCCATTGAAGATTCTTCTTGGCTCACTAAGGATGAGATCAATGAATTGGATCATACAATTACATACCTCATGAGTAGGAGCTCATGAATTATTTCCACTTGGGGAGTCTGATGTAGGGGCATCTTGCTCTTGCAATTTTGGTTTTATTTTTGGTTGTTGAAATTTTGGTTTTCGTTGTGTTTTTCCTTGTTGCTTGTAGGTGTGCATTATTTTGTAGCTACTCGTTTAAAGACTTTTTGTCATTTTTTTTTGTAACCTCTTGTCACCCGAGCGACAAAAAACTCATGTCTGAACCTCCTTTCACTATTATCTCTCCAAACCCGATAGTGTTACTTATTGGTTTGGAATCAAATCGATAGTTTGGTAGTGTGGTGCACAGTTGGAAGTGGAGGCCGATGGTTCAAATAGAGAACGCCAAAGGTTGCAATCAGTTGGCAAGTTGTTCTATTCGATAGTTGGAAACCAATCAATTGTCATCCATATGTGATGAAGGTGGATGATGGGAAAGAGGTTAGGCAGTAAATGAGTATCCATCAGAACTAAGTGCAGAGGAGATAGTAGGCGAAAAGATTGAATGTTTGAAGTTTTATGTTGTCTATAGAAATCCAATTGTTAAGAGGTTCTATGTGTATTGGTTGTAGAATCTCTATAATGAACATTGAACAAATGGTGGAAAATTATTTTGTTTTTTGATGGTAAATTTGTGTCTATGTTTTATGTTGAATTTCTTGGACTGTCACTAGATGTGTTTTATCAATGCAAAATTAGTATTTATTCTTGAGTTCCTGTCAATCTAAGTTTGTTGTTGAATTGTGTTTGAGAACCAGTTAACGTTGTGACTAGTGAGGCTTTCCATCAAGTACTTTCCTGAATCCTTGCTGCAACAAGTACTTATCTAACCTTGCATACCAAGCTCTAGGAGCTTGCTTCAATCCATACAATGCTTTCTTCAACCTGCAGACCATATTTGCATCTTCTAACAACTAAAAACCTTTTGGCTATTTAATGTATACCTCTTCTTCCAATTCGCCATTTAGGAATGTAGACTTTACATCTGATAAACTTTGAAATCTTTATGTGTTGTAAGAGCTAAAAACATCCTGATAGCTTCCATTCTAGCAACTAGAGAAATTTTTTTCTCAAAATCTATAACTTCAACTTGCGAGTAACCCTTACACACAAGTCTATCCTTGTTCCTGAAAACCTTTCAATCTTCATTCAACTTATTTCAAAGTACCCACTTAGTACCAATCACATTCTTGTTTGTTGGTCTAGGGACCAATTCCCAAGTCTAATTCTTCTCTATATGTTCTAGCTCTTCATGAACATTGCTTTGATCCAATTCTCATCTTTGCATGCCTTTGTCACTGTTTTTAGTTCCACCTTAGAATGTAAATAGAAATTTACCTGTTTCTCTATTATAGCAACTTTTCTCCTTGCCAGCACACCTTTTCTCTTATCTCCGATGATCTAATCTTCTGAATGATTCTTTTGCACATACTTAGAAGTTTTAGGATTCTTTTCTAGAGCTTCTTCCTCTTCAACTATCAACTATTTTCCTTTATCTTCAACCTTTTCTTCTTTACTGCAAGGGGATTCATCAAATTCATATCCTTCTATCAGTACTAAAATTTGATGTGGTTCTTCATCCACTTTGAAATTTGTACTCAACAATCTTCTTCAATATTTTTTTGTAGTATTGGTAGGCCTTGCTTCTTATAAAGTATCCAAGGAAGATTCCTTCATTAGATCTTTCATCAAACTTTCCTAGGTTTTCTTCACCTCTTTTGATATAACACTTGCTTCCAAAAATTGAAATATTTCACAATGGGAGGTTTTCCATACCATAACTCATAGGGAGTATTTGAAATATTTGCTCTTGCTTGACCTCTATTAAGAATGTAGATTTCAATATGAATTGCTTTTCTCCAATAGACACCTAGAAGATTAGCTTCTTTCATCATTGTCCTAGATGCTTCTCAAACTATTATGTTTTTCCTTTCCACAACTCCATTTTGTTGAGGAGTTCTAGGGGTTGATAAATGCCTTGTTATTCCATGATCTTCACAAAAAATTTAAACTCATTTGAAGTAAACTCACCACCTTTATCGAATCTCAAACATTCGATTTTCATATTCATTTCATTCTCAACCATAGCCTTAAATGATTTAAACCCTTCTAGGGCTTCTGGTTTTTCTTTGAGAAATGTAACCCAAGCCATTCTAGAATAATTATCAATTAATAACATGAAATACCTATGACCAAATGAACTTATAATTCTAGTAGGTCCACATAGATCTGTATGCACTAGCTCTAAGGGACCTATGGTAGAATATTCCTTTTTCTTGAATCTTGTCTTTGTTTTCTTTCCAACTTGACGTTCATTGCAAATTGCATTGATGGGATTTGTAACCTATGGAAAATCTCTCACAACATTAGTAGAACTTATCCTAACTAGGCTATCAAAATTGATGTGACGCCATAGCCAACTTTCATTAGTTTAAGACATAAAGCATTTTACACCACTACCTTTGAGTTGATAGACATTACCTCTTGTCCTTTTCCAAAAGAAACTAGAATACTAGAGCTTCCTTTTCTGATTTGAAAACCACCATTCTGAAATACAAGATTATATCCTTTGCTACACATTTGTCCTACACTTAGAAGATTATGTCAGAGACCATTGACATCAAGAACATCATTTGTATTATGCTTGCCATCAAAACTAATTGAACCTTTTCCATAGATCTTAGCAGATGTATCATCACCAAACTTCACAAGACCAACATCATACTTTTCAAGCTTAACAAAATTACTCTTATCACCTATCATATGATTTGAGCATCCACTGCTAATGATCCAATAATTATTCTCTTCTCTAGCATGAAAAGCAGTCAACATAGTTCCTTCAATGTTATGACATGTTTCCGAAACACTTTCTTCACACATCTTTCAAGATTAGTAGAATTAATTCCAACATTTAAGCCATGAGCAAGCATTTATCACTTTCTTCATTCAGATAATCTGATTTTTCATCATTAGAAACACCATTTTCCTTTTCAACATAATAACTCTTCTTGACAAATTTACCCTTATGATCCTTTTGTTTGCCATTGGTAACTTTTATTGGGTATTTAGATGCATAATTGTTGAGGATTCATAGGGTATACATAGGATATATATAAGTTATTAGAATAGTATTATTTTTATTAGTTTTTATCCTATGTAAATTTCAAACAATAAAAATTCAAAAGTAAAAAGTTAATGTTAGTTTCCTAGTTGTTAGGAGGTTAGCATAAATTAGTATATTGTTATTGTTATTTGGCTTCCATCTCTTGTTGAGATTTTGGAAGATATACCAAATAATATAAATATGTCATATATGCCTGTATAATTGCATTTTCTCCTCATGTGGGGAGATATTGGAATTCAAGTTTGTAGTATTATTATTTTGCATAGATTAATGTGCTTTTGTGAATCTAGTCTTTGTATTTGCTGCCTCTCTATGCTTGTTTCCATATTAGTTGGTATCAGAGCATTCTATAATCCATGGGTTTGGACTTATCATTAAAATCCATTTTATCAACAACAAAAAAAGCAGTCTTGAAGCTCTCAACAATGGCGGATGATTTTTGAAGCTTTTGCACTTATTTCAAGAGAATTACTCATCCAGAAGAAACTACAGGTGTTTTCTTGAAAAGTAAGCATTTTTCTTTTAGATTTTTTTGTACATTTGCTTTGAAAAACCGTGTTGTTCTTTTATTAACATCATTTTACATGAGTGATATTTTGTTAAATGTTTTGTGTTTCTAGAAGCATCTTTCTTAGAGCTTTCCAAAACATTTTATAGTTTCAAATTTCATTATGTTTTGATAAAGTTATGACAATTTTAAAAGTGTTGTAGCTGCTAAATCCAAATGTACAGGCGGTTTTGTTGGTGGTTTTGAGTACCAATACGTGGTATTTGGGTAAAAATGTGGTTTTATTGTTTTGGCATGGTTTTGGCTTCAAAAATATGGAATTTAAATTTCTTCTTTCATAAAACTTTATTTTGTTAAGTCCTCCCAATTTTTTTTCAAAATATTTATCCTACATATACATGTGTGAGTATTAATTCCATAATTTGTGACCCAATACATATTTTTCTCTAAAGATTTGTCACATTGTGTCTAGTGGGATTCCAAACCTCCTTGTAAATTGGTTTTGTTTTAGCATTCATAGAGCTTTCAATTTCATTTTTTTCATCCAAGTCTAGTAGAGTGTTGGTCCACAGTGTTTGTTTATTTTTATTGTTGGGAGGTGTAAAGCACTTCACTAGATTTAACTCACAATAATATGGTTGCTAACTTGGTCCATATTTTTTTTTTATTTTCTGATGTGATAATCACATTGAGTGACAAAGTCAATGATATCGCAATTCAATGGCTTCCTGGTCTTGAAGGCCATAGACCTCCAACCAAATGTGAAGTAACGATCTATGACAGATCCCTAGATCTTGATGTGCTCTACGCGTGGATTCTTGATATGGAGACATGGTTTTCCTATAACAAGATCCCTAATGATGACAAGGTTCCTTTTGCTAAATTGAAGCTTTCTGGTGTTGCTAAGGTTTTGGTCACCTAACGACAATATGCTCAAGATCCAATCACCACATGGAATCAACTTGTCACAACTTTAAAGGATACATTCTATCTATCCTTCCAAGTATGAGAAATATTTTCACATCAAGTGGCTTCATCTATGACAAAGATGGTAGATGTCAGTGCAAGATTATATCTACCAATTCAATCGACTAAGAATACTACTCTGAGTGCAAGATCTAGGTGTTGCTCTAATCCTAAAGTTCAAGAGTGGATTACAAGAACATTTATTTAGAGAGTTAAAATATATACTACCTTAGAAACACTTGATGTTGCATTCAACCAAGTGCAACTGGTAGAAGAAAAGCTTGCTTCCCAATCTCGTGCATCTCAACCTTCATCTTCTGCACGTCCTCCAAAAGCTTTGAGTTCTTGACCACAACAATTTTTTTCTAAAGAGAAAAATTCTTCTCCTTCCTCTTCTTTTTCTCCTTCTAATACTAAGAAATCTAAATTTTGTACTTATTGTAAAAAGAAGGGACATGAAAAATTTGAATGTTTTAAGTTGAAGCAGAAGAATCTAATTGTAAAGTCTCATTGTACAGTCTCATGATGAGGAAAGGAAAAATGTTCCCAACAAGACTTTTGGTGATGATAGGACAAATGATGAGTTGAAAGGTAGAATTAATAGACACCTTGATGAACCATCATTCTACTTCAGGGGGATGTGACAATTTTTTTGTCACTCATGCTCACCTAACACATGATTTTTCTGTGGATTGTATCATCAAAAATGTCTCGAAAAAATAATTGATTGCGAAGTCTATTGTTGACAAACTTCATTTGTCAATGGATCCACATCCTCATACATATTCACTTGGATGGAAGGATAATGGTTCATCCTCTCATATCACACACACATGCACTGTGTCTTTTGCATTTGGTCCCAAATTCATTGATAAGGTCACTTGTGTTGTGACCACCATGGATTGTTGCTAGGAAAACCCTATCAATATGATAAGAAAGCTCATTATGATGCCTTTAAAAATACATATACACTGCAACAAGATAATAAGACATACTTAATAAAATGTACTAAGAGCACCACAAATCTAGTACTTAGTTGCAAATAGGCATGCAAAGCAATCAATCAGGCACAAGAGCTTACATTAATTTTTATAAGGCCACAATCTAATAGTTCTGAAGAAAAAGTACTTATGTCTAAACGACATGCTACTCTTGAAAAATTGTTGCAAGAATATTCACATGTGTTTCAAGAGCCTAAGATACTTCCCCCATAATGAGAAATCAAACACAGTATTGATATTGTTCATGTTGCATCTCTTCCTAATGCCCCATTGTATCAACAATCAATTCTTCAAACTGGTGAGATAAAAAGAAAAATTCAAGATTTATTTTCCAAAGGATTCATTAAACCAAGTACATCCCTTGTGCATCACCAATTTTTCTTGTGCTCAAGAAAGATGGAACTTGGCATCTTTGTACTAATTTTCAATTATTAAATAAGATCACATCAAAAATTGATATCCACTTCCACATATTGATGACCTTGATGACCTTTTGGATCAACTTCAAGGTCCCAATTTTTTCTCCAAGATTGATCTAAGAAGTGGGTATCATCAAGTCAAAGTTCAGGTAGAGGACACATGGAAGACAACTTTCAAGACCAAAATGGGACTATTTGAGTGGCTTGTGATGCCATTTGGTCTCACCAATGCTCCTGCCACTTTTGTGATTTATGCATTAGGTATTTCATGATTGTTTGTAATTTTTTTTTATCATCTACTTCAATGATATTCTTATCTTTTCTCACACTTGGAGAGTCAATCTTTCGCATTTGGAACATGTTCTTCACACACTTCAATATAATAGTTTGTATGCCAAATTTCCCAAGTATTCTTTTGGTCAGACATCCATCTTCTATCTTGGGTTTGTTATTGATGCACGTGGCATTCAAGTAGATCCTGTGAAAGTGGAAGTTCTTCTCAAGTGACCTACTTCAAATATCATTGAATTAAGGAGTTTTCTTGGTCTTTCCAACTTCTACCACAAGTTTATTTTACATTATTCAGACATTGTTGCACCTTTGCACCAATTGAAAAAGACCAATGTTGCATTCAAGTGGACAAAAAATCACTCTCATGATTTCAACACATTGAAAGAGAAATTATGTTAAGCACTTGTTCTTGTTCTACCAGATCTCCCACAACCTTTTGAGATTGAGATAGATGTTTCATAGTAGGAACTTGGAGTTGTTCTAAAGCAAAATGGTCATCTTGTGGCCTATCATTCAGAAAATTTTTTTGCTACTAAAAGGAGCTACTCCACATATCATAAAGAATTATATGCATTGGTCCAAGCCATCAAGTATTTTATCTTTTGAGGAAAGAAGCAGTTGTTCACACCAATCACTTGCCTCTACAATTTCTTCAATCTCAAAACAAAATTGAAGAAGCTAGGCATATGAAGTGGGCTTCCTATCTACAATAGTTTCACTTGGTCATCAAGTATAAGAAGGAATAATATTGTAGATTGTTTAAGTCGTCCTACTACAACACATGTTTTAACTATTGTGTCCACTTCTCATTTGGGCCCACATACACAAGTCTTGAAAATCCTTGAAATTCCAATTTAACACCTTTTCAAGATTTCCATATCCAAGAAGGGTTACTCTACAAGTTGGATAAACTTTGTGTCCCTCAAGATCATCAAAATTCTCTTCTCAATGAGGCACATTATACTCTTTATGGTGGTCATTTTGGAAAAAAAAAAAACACTTCATCATTTGTAGTGGTTCTTCTATTGGCCTCATATGCAACAAGATGTTCTACATTTCTTCAAGAGATGTGCAGTTTGTTGCTGATCCAAACCAACCAATAGAAAGATGGGCTTAAATAACACTTTGAATATTCCTTCTTGTCCCTAGGAGAGAATTTCCATGGATTTGGTTAGTGGCTTTCCAAAGACTGTTTGCCACCATTATTGTGTTTTTGTGATTGTTGATCAATTCAAAAAGATGGCTAAGTTCATTCCATGTTGCAAGACAAGTTTTGAACATGACTTAGCTCAAATATTCTTTGAATCTATTTGGAGATCTTTTCGTTTACCAACTAGCATTGTTTATGATCGTGACTCATGTTTTGTGGGCCATTTCTAGCAATCTTTGTGGAAAATTTTGGGAGTTTCCCTTAAATTTTCCACTGCTTTTCATCCTTAGTTAGATGGTCAAACCAAAGTTGTGAGCTGAACTCTTATATAGAGTTTGAGGATTTATTACCACAATTCTCCTGCCAAGTGGTATTTGAGCTTAACCCACATAAAGCATGCATACAACTAGACGGTTCAGTCATCTACAGGTCACTCACCTTTTGAGGTATGTTTTAGTTTTTAGTCTTTGGCTCCATATGAGTTGCCCTTATCTTTGCCATCTCTAGCCACTATGCATATTTAGAAAGAGAAAGATAAGGCCTAAGCCTTCATTCAACATTTGTAGATTCTTTAGTCCAAAGTAGTTCAAATTCTTTAGAAGACTCAAGAAAATAAAAAACTTGTGGATTGTCATTGTGTCCCTCACACTTTTCAAGTTGGGGATAAAGTTTGGTTATACTTGGACAAACATTGTTTCCAGGAGAAATCACATAGTGAGGTCAAGCCACTCCATTATGGGCCTTACACCATTCTTCAAAAGGTATCTGATAATTTTTTTTGGCTTGATCTTCTCAAAAACTACCATGAGTTGACACTAGAAACTGAGCCTCTTGTCAACCATCCTACAGATGTTATTCTTGATATTCAGCTTTTGCTTGATTCTGATAGAGTTTTTGATACAAAGACTCATCAGACACAACATGGTTCCACCACTTCCTACCTTGTTGGAAAATGAGGTCAGCTTCTACATTAGGCCTATTTAATCTCTCACCATCAGCTATCTCAAGATTTTCCTTCTCTCCTGAAAGCATTGGAGTCCAATGCTATTATTTTTGGGAGGAATGTTAAGGATTCATAGGGTATACACAAGATATATATATATATATATATATATAATTTATTAGCATAGTATTATTTTTATTAGTTTTTATCCTATGTAAATTTCAAACAATAAAAAGTCAAAAGTAAAAATTTGATGTTAGTTTCCTAGTTGTTAGGAGGTTAGCATAAATTAGTATATTGTTATTGTTATTTGGTTTCCATATCTTGTTGAGATTTTGGAAGATATACCAAATAATACAAATATGGCATATTATATGACTATATAATTGTATTTTCTCCTCATGTGGGGAGATATTGGAATTCAAGTTTGCAATATTATTATTTTGCAGCGATTAATCTCCTTTTGTGAATCTAGTCTTTCTATTTGTTGTTTATCTATGCTTGTTTCTATATCAATAATGACCTATCTTTCCACAATTGAAACATTTGAAAGGTAGCTTATCTTTGTATTTTCTAATACCCTTTTTCAATCTCCTCACAAAGTTTGCTTACAATACCTCATCAAGATCATTTGGATATTATCCATCATCCTTTTCCACTTTGTAGATTTTAAAAGCAATTTCTTTGTTTGTAGCATCTTGACCAAAATCTCTCATTTCAAAAGAAGTTAAAGCACCAAGCATCTAATCTCTAGAATAATTATCCAAATTTTGAGCTTCCTCAATAGTGGAAACTCTAGAACTATAAGCTTTAGGTAGAGTTATTAATACTGTTTTCACAACTTCGCTTTCATCCAACTTTCCACCAAGACCATTGATGGCATTAACAACTTCATCAACTCTGAGCATTTAGGCAGTAATATCTTCATCTAAAAAAAATATTAGGGTTTCAAATATGGCTTTGTAGTTCTGCATCTTTGCTTGTTTGACCTTGTCATCTCCTTCATAGATACCTTCCAACTTTGTCTAGATATCTTTAGCAGACTTCAAACTTATCACCTTTCCAAGTTTAGAATCAACAAGACTACCCAAGATTATATTCCTTGCTTTGACATTGTTTTCGTAATCCTTGATCTCATCATCACTTGTCAAACTATTTGTAGGCATAGTATACCCTTTTACAATAGATTTCCAAACACTAAATCCAAGAGAAACCAAAAAGGGCTCCATCATAGCTTTCCAGTAGGTAAAATTTGTTCCATCAAACAAGGGAGCTTCGACACCTTTCCTATGCATCATTTGGATCTACCTCAAGCGGTAAAGATTCTTCTTGCGAACCACAACTTTGATACCATTTTTTATATACACAATACAACTAAGAGGGGGGTCAATCATTTGTATACTTTAAAACATCAAAAACCTTCACTAACATTCAGTTCTACATTAGCACTTAAACCCTTATCCACCATTAAACCCTTAACATGCATTGATAGAATGTAAACATGTAAAGTAGTAATTCAAACACATAAAACACATAAAACCCCAAATTTACGTGGAAAAAACAAGAAGGGAAAAACCACAGTGAGGATTATTTCACTAATATATTAATTGCAACACTAAATACAATAAGACTCACTGCCTAGAAAGATAAAGAAAGGCTCATTGTTGGTGGTTCACTGCCAAAGGACTCACTGTCCATAAGAAAAAAGAAAACAAAGGGTGGCTCACTACCAATTTGAACTAATAATAATGCATCTTTCATATTTCAAAGGTATTGTTCCGCTAAAGCACAAAAAAATCATTTAACAGAATGAAATGTAGACACCTTCTGCTCACTGCATTAGGAAGTCATAGGCATTAAGGCTCACACTCAAATAATCACACTTGATCACATTCACATCTTTCACATCACACACTCTACTCTTAATCCACACAACAATTCTCCTTGCATTTATACACTTCGTGACCTAAATCAATCTCAATAAGATTGGCCTTAAAGAAATGATACACCTCAACCATGCAACATCAAATAGGTCAGCACCAAACACTTCCAAAATATAAAGAAGTGAAGCCAAACCATGCCACTACTTAATTGGGACCCAAATCTACACAAAAAAACTTCTCAACACTTCCTCAAACAATAATTATCCTTCACAATTAGCGCTAGCACGCCAGGTCGGCCAAACCTACACTAACACTAACAAGCGACTCCAACCACACCTCTCAAGGTCCGAAAACATCTTGTAGACCACACAAAAACATTTCAAAATATCCATACAACATCTTAGAATATTCCAACATCATTAGAATATTTTGCACAACTACTGCAACTACTTGAAATTGAAGAACACCTTCCAATTGTGCAACCAGATACATTGGCACAAACATCCAAAACACCAAACACCTTTACGGAGCACCCAAAAACTTGAAACTTCAAGGGAAGGTAAATATAGTCAATATAAGCATGTTCTTAGATCTGCAACACCAAAACCTTTATTGTGGAGAAATTCAGAGCATTCTCATTTCTCCTAGCCACCTTGCTACACCAGACATACATACTGTCAAACACATCTTTCACTATAGAACAATCCAAAACCTGAAACTTTGAATCTAATACCTCTGAACATCTAATCATCAAGTCCAAACCACATGGGAATATCTTCAAGTTCCATGAAGAAATGTGGAGCAGAACATTGAACACCACTCTATCACACTAATCTTTCTTTTATTCAAATTTTCCAAAACACTTGGAAACTGAACCACGGATTTTTGGCACCCTAATCCTTTCTAGCACTTCTAGGATTTTTCACCTAAAAGGAGAAAGGTAGAGCCAAAATTATATGTAGGTTCACTCAAATTAAGATGTGTATGATGTTATTATGCTTAAATGAGATGATCTAGGTGCAACTAAACTATGAAATTGATCAAATATGAATGCCAAATCTAAGAAACGAGTGATGTTTGAAAACACATTGTGTAATGCAACAATGAACTAGAAACAAATGCAAAGGTAAACATAAATGAATGAAACTTGAAGTGTGCACCTGAAAGCTTGAAGGAGACTGGAAATTAATTTTGAAATGTTGTCGATGTTGTTTTTCAGGCCTGATGGGACTCATTCGCCATTCTAGGCAAATGAGTCCCAGTTTTGGTAAACTGAGTTGAAACCTGTTTCTGTCAAATGGGTGTTAGAAAATGTAGAAAACACAAAATTGACCCTGGAGTGGGACTCATTTTCCACCCATGGAAAATGAGTCCACTTTTGAACTTTTGGATTTTCAAAAGCGGATTTTGAAGCTTCCGACCTGCACTTTGACTTCCTCTAGGGGTCTGCTTCCGAAACTTTGATTTTACGAGTCTGAAAATGGATTTTTGTTGATATTTTGACTTGATGAATGAAGAGAAGACTTGATAAACCTTGCAACTTTATCTTCAATTATTTCCAAGCTTCCAAGAGTCCTAAATCTACAAACAAACAAGACAAAAGAGAGAGATGTTGAATGTTAGGGCATGGGGCTTTGCCCTAGTCAAACCCATTTTAGGGAATTAAACCAAAATGATGAAAGAAAGGAATGAAACATGCAATAATGGAATAGATTACCTTTCCATGATGTTTATCTTGATTTTTTGTAGAAATGGAGGAAGATTCAACCCTTGAATGTCTTTAGGAGCTTTCTTGATGTCTTGCAATGATAAAATCCCTAAGTTGCTTGACTTGAGATGGAAGATTGGTGGATGAATGATGAAGAAATGGATAAGAAGATGTGAAAATGAGTTAAAAGACTTATATTTATAGGAAATTCTCCTATTTTACCTGTTAATACCTCATCACAGGCTGACATGAAGCAATATTAAACTTAAATTTCACTTTTTTCCCACTCAAAGGTCAAAATTGGGCCAAACGGGACTCATTCGCCACCCATGGTGAATGGGTCCCACCTAGATGGGACTAATTCTCCATGCATGGCGAATGGGTCCCACAAGGGCTATTTTGATAGCTTAGATGTCAAGAGATAAGGAAATAAGGTCTAAAATGCAACCTTTTCTGGTATTTGATCAATTTAGGCCTTGGGATGCACAATATGGGTTAAGAGGGACCTACTAGTGATGATGTAAATGTCAAATAGTTCCTAGGACACAAAAATCAATGTGAAAGTGTGATTAAATACACTTTACAACACTAAAATGAGGTCCACATAGCCTAGGAAGGCACAAGAACCAATGTGAATGTGTAGGACACATTACAACACTAGTTTAACATTAAGTTAAGAACCTTCTAGATTGATGTAGTAATGTTATTAAACACATTTTATAATGTTGAATTAGGGAGAAATGAATTCATTAAGTCTAGAAAAGCGTGAAAGTCCATTACATGACTTTACAACACCTTTACAAGACATCATTAAAAGCATTTTATTCAATTTGAAAAGGTACAAGACCTAGTGTGGATGCATAAAATGCCTCACAACACCTGAATCAAGGCCTCATTAAGTCTAATTTATCATGAATTAATCACATGTCAAGCAAAGGGTCCTTTTTTCTATGGCACAAAAACCAAGTGAACCAACTTCATCACAATATTACTAACACCTATACAACACATCTACAACATATGCAACATGCAACACTTTCCAACTACAACAATCTTCCCAACTACAAGTCAGACCAACAACCTTTGCAACTATGCTAAAGTAAGACATCAATGAAAACACTAGAAAATGTGTTTACACCAATACCAACAATTCCAATCACATCATCAATACCAATAGTATTCCAACAATCTCTTTTTATAAGGGGTTGAGATCAATGACAATACCCAAGCAACTCACAAACAAATCAAGCTTTTGACATCTCCAAACTTCCAATAGAGACAAGGTTGACTATTTCCACAAATGTATGTCTTCTTTTCTAAAAGCATCGTAACTACAAAGTAAGTATTCCATTGCAAAAGATTCTATGCACAAGTAACTCATCCAAATAAACAATCTATTCGACATACATAAATTGTGTTTTTAATGAGCATAACAAGCTTTAAAAAATGAAAAATGAAATATTTGAGTTGGAAAATGGGATAGGATTGGTCGAAAGAAAATTATAGTTTGGTTTCATGAGCAATTTTGGTTTATCACCTCCTATCCAATTTGGCACATATATATTAAATGAAATTATTCAAACCAAAGTTTAAATTTTTATATAACTAGGGGAATAATCTCAATAGTACTATTTACAAATAAAGTACAAAAATTGAGTCCTTAGTTAAAAGAGCATGAGATTGGAGTAAATACACAAATTGAAGGTAATACAAGTAGGAAACATATGTAGCCAAGAGAGAGCAGTCTAAAACAAAATTGTCAATTGTTTATATAAAATTTAGTACTTACAATTCTTAGGGTTTGCTTTGATAATGACCAAGTGACTATTTGAAACTATCAAATAAGTGTCAAGTAGGAAATTGCAATTCAAGAGAAATGGATTTTAAAATACTAATAATTCAAGGGAAGGACTAGCCTCAAGCTCATGGGAGACTAGTTCTTGTAAAATACTACTAAGGAAAGAGGAATGGGAGGATTAAAAGCAGGTGTTCAAAATATATCTAATTGTAGAAAAGTCCATTTAAAAACTCACCTGAAACATAATATTCACAACCCCACTCTAATCCAAAAACCATGCTGATGCATCAACACCCTTGTTTAAATCCATTATCAAGACATCAGTTTGGATGGAACCACGAAGTGATGTGATTGTTGTCAGAGATAATGGGGTTGGATACTTTTGTAATGTCTTGGCCTACATGTTCATAAAATTTAAACATAATTTAATGTAATCAGTTGTTCCAATGAGAGGTTCATGAATGTGAGCAAATATTCTTACAATAAGCTGAGTAAAAACTAGAAAGAAAAGGAAAAAATCAGCTAGGATTTATGCTATCATAGAAGATGACAAGATTGCCACAATTGTAAGAAGTGTGAGAGAGTCTTTCATGTTCTTGTTATCTAGTGTATCAATCCTTGTAGTGCACAATCTTGTAGTGGATTTTGTGTTATGCCCTAATACTTCATTGGATGGTGTGTTGGATATCCTCATGTAAGACGATTGCATGAGTGATTGTACATCATAAAAGATCAATTACCAAGCTCGCTTAATTAATACGTACCTATGATGAGTTGGCAATATTCACCCATGCATTTGTGTGCTCAACACATTTTATTTTGGGCCATTATTTTGAGTTGTGTACTAATCATGACAATCTTTAATATATCTTCATACATCCAAATGTGAACACATGTGAACATTAATGGATAGAATTCCTTTACATGAGTATGAATTTGGTGTGTTATACATCAAATAAAAGGAGAAAATTATCATTTATACCTTTAAGTAGAGGGTGACATGAGGTCTCAATTTTGTTCCTAAACTTAGATTTGAGAGGTTCCATTTTAGAGAAACTTTGAGAGGATCCACAATATCAAGAGTTTTAGGTAGAGATAGAGTCTTAGAGGGCCCTTGTGGGAATTTTTTCTAGTTTTTCTCTAACGTTCGATGGACTATTGGGAGATTTGGGTTGTATATATATTTTAGTTTTTTTCTTCTTCTTTGTATTGTTATATTATCTAAGGAATATTGTGCACCTTATGTAATACATTCTAATGTGAAGAAGATGCATGTTGAACTTCAATAGTTGTACAAATATATAGGATGAGGTGTGATATTATTGATTTCATTCTAGAAGTGTTTAGTGTTAGAGAGTGAAGATAGAGCACCAACATGTCATAAATATTTTATACCCACATGGCATTCCTGAGTGGAAGTGGGACATGATTTCTATGGATTTTATCTTTAGTGTTCCCACGACTATATATTATCATGATTCTATCATGGTGATGGAGGACAAATTGACCAAAGTTTCCCATTTTCACCCATGAGGATGTCCTATAGTTGCATCAGTGACACCTTTCTTTATGGAGGATGTCATTCGTCTGTATGGAGTGCCTAATAGGATCATTTCAAACCACAATCCCATCTTCATGTCTATGTTTTAGACATCTTTATACTATGCATTAAAAGCTCACCTTAACTTCATTTCATCCTATCACCCAGAAAACAAATGGGCACATTCTACATGTATATTATGGACTTGTAGTACAAGTGGGAGGATTACCTATACCTTATTTATTTTCCTCATAGCATGGATAGCATAGCTCCCTTATCTTGACATCATATCAAGCTCTTTATGTTCATTCTTATTGTACTCCTTTGAGTTGGGTTAGGATTGAAGATTGAGTTATCATTATTTATGATATGCTTTAGGAGATATAACAGTAGTTTGTTTACATCAAATAGTAGTTGTTAGTTTCCTAGGAAAGATAGAGTAAATAGTTGATGCCAAAATGTGGGATCAACACTTCTCTATTAGAGATCATTTTTTTATAGAGTGCATTTTCACAAGAGTTCAATTTGATATAGAATTTCTAAGGTCAACTGCACCTTGTTTTATTGTGTCATTTGAAATCTTGAGAGGGTTGGCCTTTTTTATGTCATCTTTCCTTATTTCCTACTCTCTTACATCCATGATGCATTCCATGTTTTAGTTCTTAGAATGTATATTTTGAATATGACACATGCTCTTAATTGGGGTGTTTTGTACATTTATAAGGGTAGGAAACTTTTTCTAGACCCAGTCCATATATTGCATCATCAAACATTGGTATTTTGAGGTTTAGACCCGAATCAAGTAAGGATCCAATGGTATAAGTATAATGACACAATAATTACATGAAAGGATGCTATGCAATTGAGGGTTTTGTATCCACACCTTTTTTCTAGCTTCTAAGCATAAGCCCAATTTTAGGGGAGAGAAATTTAATGCTCATATTTGTATGTACTTTTTTTTGTTCTTGTATTTTGATACTAATTATGTTGGTGATGCTTTGTATTACCATTTGGATATTCAACTTGTGTATTTTAAATGTACATGTTATTTTATATTTGAACCCATTAATATTGTTTTAATTTTACTATTTTCATATATCATGTTGTTAGTTATTATACTACTTGGTTCAACATTAGTGGTTTATTGTAGAGCTCAATTCAATATAGAAAATTTATAAGGTTGCATCATGTTTTCTTGTGCCATTTGAAATCATTGAGAGGTTTGGTCTTGCTGCTTATCATCTTGTCTTATTTCTTACTGTCTTACACATCCATGATGCATTCAATGTTTTAGTTCTTAGAATATATATTTTGAATGTGACATTCACTCTTAATTGGGATGATTTGTACATTTACAAGGATAGGAAACTTTATCTAGAGTCAATCCATATATTGAAACATCAAAGTTTGGTATTTTGAGGTCGAGACCCAAATCAAGTAAGGATCCAATGGGATAAGTATGATGACATAACAATTACATGAAAGGATGTTACAAAACTAAGGGCTTTGTATCCAAACCTTATTGATAGCTTCTAAGCATAAATCTAATTTTAGGGGAGAGAAATGTAATTCCCATATTTCTATGTACTTTATTTTTATTTTTATTTTGATACTAACTATGTTGGTGATGCTTTGAATAGCCATTTGGATATTCAACTTGTGTATTTTAAATGTATGTTATTTTATATTTGAACCTATAACATTGTTTCAATTTTACTATTTCTATATATCATGTTGTTATTAGTTATACTACTTGGTTCAACATTAGTGGTTTATTGTAGACCTCAATTTAATATAGAAAATTTATAAGGTTGCACCATGCTTTCTTGTGGCATTTGAAATTCTTCAAAGGGTTGGTCCTTTTGCATATCATCTTGCCTTATTTCCTATTCTCTTACACATCCATGATGCATTCCATGTTTTAGTTCTTAGAATATATTTTGAATGTGACACATGATCTTAATTGGGTTGCTTTGTGCATTGACAAGGTTGGGAAACTATATCTAGGGCTGGTCCATATATTGCAACATCAAAGGTTCTTATTTTGAGGTTGAGACCCAAATCAGGTAAGGATCCAATGGGATAAGTATGGTGATGCAACAATTACATGAAAGGATGCTACACAACTGAGGGTTTTGTATCCACACCTTTTTGGTAGCTTCTAAGTGTAAGCTTAATTTTAGGGGAGGGAAATGTAATGCCCATATTTGGCTAGATGTGATTATTACATGTTGAGACTATTTGACATTTGTTTTACATTTGATTTTATAAATCATGTAATTATTATATGTATCTATGTATGTATATATATGTATACATATATATATGTATATATATGTATATGTATATATATGTATACATATATATATGTATATATATGTATATATATGTATGTATGTATTCATGGATGTATGTGTATGTGTATGTATACACACACATATATATATGTATGAATTACCTGCAAGCAATTATCCTATCACAAAAGAAAGATCAAAGCAACTACTTTGCTATGCAACCAAGAGAGAAAAGAGTGATCCAAAAAAGCACTAATATGTGCAATGTATTAACTAAATAGTTCTAGATAATTGATTGCAATGAATGTAAATGCTTATAAAATCAAAATAAAGCAAACCCTAGATGAGGATTGCATTATATTGTGACAAGTGTCTTAATCTCATGCAATGATACAACTAGGCCTATAATTAGACTAATCTAATAATAAAAAAGCACTCCTAAGTTTAGCTTAAGTGAACTAAAGTAATAAGGGACTTGATAGTTAATTAATAAATAATTAATTATCAAGTGATTATACTGATTGCTCCAACACCCCCCCTTAAAATCAACTTAGGGAAAAGCTATAAAACCCTGATGTAGAATGCAATGATGGATGCATGATGAATCCTGGATACAAGTCCTAATGAGGTACCCATGTACAAATAAATGAAACTCCCATAAATAGAGAAAAGGAGAAAACCACATGGAAAAAAATCCTTCCAAAAAGAGAAAATGAAATGGAGGGCTCAAAGTGACCCCCCAAGGACTACTCTTGTCATGCAAGTACAATAGATGTCCCCTCGATAGGAGAGAGAAAAAGAGGATATGAATCCCCCTCATAAAGAAGCAACTCTTGTGCCAATGATGTACGCTTGAAGACAAAATATGATCCACTACCTGCAAACAACATTTATCCCCGCTTAGGAATAAATAGATCCACCAGTGATTGGAGAAGCCAATCCAAAAGAATGGGTGAATCAAGAATCCAAATCCAAATGATGTGTGCCTCTAAAAAGTGTTCACATGTCCACATGTTGGAAAGTGATGATGTCGATCCAGAATCCTATGAAGACTGATGTAGAACAAGCTACAAAGGTGATGAAGATGGTGGGGCAACAAAGAGGTGATGAATTTCCTCAAAGTTATCCTCCAAATCTATAATATATAACTCCACAAACAAGGATGATATGTTTGCAAGATATGAATCCCAAGTAGCTATGTCTGAAATATGTATGATGTTTTGTTGTACCAAAACTAATAGGGTCCAAAGATGTGGGGATGTCAAACTGATTAGGAACAACAGATGATGATGATGTAGTCTTGATCTATAGAGTGGGAACATGAATACAAGTATCTAAACCATCAGAACATGCAAGACTTGTAATATACTCAAGCTCCTCTAAAGTATCGTCATCAAAGGGTATAGAATCTACATTTGCAAGAGGGATGAGACAATCTGCATAAGATCCTTTGGGTATGGAGAGATATGAGGGTCTCCACAGATCTCCCAAAGTCATGTCCAAAGTGTGTGGGGAAATTCAATGTCTGATACAACACACATAGTGTCAAGATCAACACTAAAACATATAACCCCTACAATAGGATATTTGATGATGCCCCAAGCTGATAAACTCCCTAGTGTGTTTGGTATAGGGATGAGTCCATACAAATAAGGAAAAATATCAAGCCACCTAATATGTTTCAAGATGCCATTTCACCAAGACTCATAATTATCCTTGTCCATGTTGATCACAGAAGGATGAACAGAAAAATCCATGATACTTTCTCAAATGAAAAAATCAGACTAATGATCACATTACTGATAAAGCAGATCAAATGATGTCATCTCATGCAAATAGATCCTTTCTAGGTGCCAAGACATCCAAGTAATTAAGTAAAATGTAAAAATCACAAAATACTAAATAAATTGCACCTAGATTAGATTCTAGAAAAATTGGATGGATAGGTCTGAAGAGCTCTGATATACCTTTCCAACACTGCTTGAATCATAAAAATCAAAGATACAAGAAAAAATTTATGAGCTCAAAAGTGCAAAATGAAGATCCGACTTTGACTAAGAATAACATAAAACAACAGAAAAACCTGATAATGAGACCCACACCACTGGAAAGTACTTCAAACTAGCTTCTTGACAATGTTTTATTTGCCTGATTTTGACTCTATATGCCCAAGTTATGGTAGAAAGAAAAAATTGCTCTCTTAGGCCAAATGAGGGCTTGGAGGGGGCAAAGATGGCCGTTGTATGGATGATGCCAACAATACACATAATTAATTTTGATGGTCGACTGGCTGTCACAAAATATTCTAGGAATATACCTTTCGCCGAAAAAATTGTCGATTTGCCTGAAAATGCAAATTAGCCAATATATTCTTCATTATGCTAGAATATTTGTGATTCCTAGAATATACTTTTTTCGGGTTCTACGTTGCTGATGCTGGAGGTTCTGGGAATCTTCAAAGATCTCAGTGATTTCGTTATCCGCTATTTTTTGAATTCCATCATAATCTTTTAAGATTTCGGGCAAATTTTCTAGGTTGTTGGAAGTTTTTGTTGCCACTATTGGAGTTGTTGACAACCTATTAAGTCGTTGGTGGGCTTATGGGCCCCATCAAGCAGTAATGCTCATCAATTTACGTCTTTAAAAGCCTACACAAGTTTTTTAAGTTCCTTTTTATTTTGCTTTTTTTTTTTTCAATTTCAAAAAGCTTTTATTTTTTTGATTGATTTTTTTAATTCGGATCAATTTTTTTAAAAACTAGAATATTAAAACCCTGTGTGCCTAGAGAAATAATGGTGGCCTAGGGTTGTATGAAGGGTCGTACGATCGTATAAATTCATGTGCGTTGGCCTTTGACTACTAAAAAATATTTTTTTTCAACTGCTCCAAAATTGATGAAACAACAGACATTTTTTTATTGTTTTCGATCATTCTAGATGCAACACTGACGCCCGTTTCGTCCTAGGATGAGCCAATTTTTCTCTCAAGGATGGATCTCTCAAAATTTGAATAGGAAGCTACAAATATGGAGCTCTAATATCATGTTGAAGTTGATGATTAAACTCCACAACACCTAGAAATCACATGCAAGCAATTATCCTATCACAAAAGAAAGATAAAACAAACTGATTTTCTATGCAACCAAGAGAGAAAAGATTGATCCAAAAAAGCACTAATATGTACAATGTATTAATTGAATAGTTCTAAATAATTGATTACATTGAATGTGCATGCTTATAAAAGAAAAATAAGGCAAACCGTAGATGAGGATTGCATTGGATTGTGACAAGTGTCTTAATCTTATGCAATAAGACAACTAAACCTATAATTAACCCAATCTAATAATAAAAAGGTACTCCTAAGTTTAGCTTAAGTGAACTAAAGTAATAAGGGACTTAATAATTAATTAATGAATAATTAATTATCAAGTGATTATCATGATTACTCCAACATATATATGTATATGTATGTGTATATATATGTTTATGCATATACATATACATACATACATATATATGTATGCATATGTGTGTGTATGTATATATAATATATATGTATGTGTGTGTATGTATGTATATGTGTATATGAATGTGTGTGTATGATTTTGTGTACACACACCCATATATGTATGTGTATGCATATACATATACATAACATATACATATACATATATGTGTACCTTGTATGGTTCTATTCTCATTGGTTGTTATATTATATCATTTGGCTAATCTTGCATTTTGTACAAATATTTCTAATGTTTTAACTAAGTGTGTAGGAATAGGTTCCACCAACAATGATTAATTCAAAGATGGTCAATGTGGATAAATGTGTATGTTTGTTATCCTATATGTCTTGATTTATGAGTCAATGGTTGTATCTTGTTTAAAACTATGATTCATTTATTTGAGCTGACTATGATTGTAGATTCCCATCTCATGTTTAAAATCATAAAGTGTTTGAGTGATTTACATGAGATTGATTAACTCTTACTTGCACTTACATTTGCATGATATTCAAATGTGCCTTATATTTCTTTTGAAAAAATATTTTTAATAGTTAAATGCCTTAATGAAATAGGTATTGTTGTAAATTGAATTACTTGTATGATTGTAAGTAATTTAAAAGGTTGTAGTTTTATTTTTAAAAGGTGCATAATGTCTTTCAAAAGGAACTAGTTTATGTGGGAAAAATGATACATCTTTTTTGTGGGTTTATGGATATTATTAGAAAAGGAATTGAAAGTATTTATTTTTATACATTATCATTTTTTTCTTGTATTTTCTTTGAAAATAAAAGAAATTGCTTCAAACACTTATATTTTGAAATTAGAGAAAAGGAGTTGGATAAAGGAATTGCAAAAATATTTTAGGAGTTCTTTCATTGGTTGGTTGTATCCTTAAAATAAAGGTATTTTTCTTTTATTAAATTGGGAAATTAGTTTAAAAGAAAAATAATTGCTTATTATTTCCAGGTTTTGTGTGCATTAAAAATCATGTTGTTGCCTTGTTCAAGGCAAAGAAAGGTTTTTTTTTAGGATTCCTTTTCAATTCATCGAATTTAAAATTGATATAAAAAATAAAGATATCCCTAGATGCTTGTAAAATTATCAGAGAATTTATGTAATGATAAAAGTGAACTCCCCTTCTCATTTAGAACAAAAGAGAACTAGATTATTATTTTTTTCTTGAGTGCATTTTCATTTTGGGTGAAAAGCTCTATGTTTTTGACAGAGGAAAAAACAGGTTTTGAAGGGACCCGAAACCCTTTACAGTAAAAAACAAGGCTACATAATGGTGGATCATTAAATTGTATGGTTCGTGATGTATAAAATCTAGAAACTGGTATTTTTGAAATTTAGATTGTATTTGATCATTTTATTTTGTGGAAAGATATGTATTGTCATGAATGGAAATAAATTTTTTATGATTTAGTGACATGTCATTACATAAGCCTTGTTTTTGGTGTAGGAGCACGCGCAGGTGAATGGGTAATCAGCACCACTCAAAAAAAATTGATTGGTTTGAATTTCTTCAAATTTTGGTTTGTTTTCTTGTTTGGTTTTCCTCTGCGCCTAAACCTCTTAAATTTCACCTCCTTATTGTAACACTTTGAAAGCAATATGTAATTGGATAGTATAAGCGGATCCCCAAACATGAGTCTTGGGACACCCATTCAAAGTTTAAAATTTATCTATGTTGTAGTTGCAACTACCTGGCTGATATGTATGCGAATGTGAGTCTTGGGACACCCATTCAAAGTTCAAAATTTATCTATGTTGTAGTTGCAACTACCTGGCTGATATGTATGCGAATGTGAGTATTTTGGGACACCCATTCAAAGTTCAAAATTTATCTATGTTGTAGTTGCAACTACCTGGCTGATATGTATGCGAATGTGAGTCTTGGGACACCCATTCAAAGTTCAAAATTTATCTATGTTGTAGTTGCAACTACCTGGCTGATATGTATGCGAATGTGGAAGCATAGACAGAGAACATAAATGGTTTGAACGAATGCGCCCCATTTCTCTTATGGATTTGTCTCTTTTAATCATTCTTTTTAATTTCAGATTTAAATTTCAAGAAGGCCAAGGAACAAAGTAAATAAAGGCAAAACAAATCAAAAAATACAGACGGCCCGTGCCAATGGGTGAGGATGAATTTTAGCAAAGAGAAGAGGAATTCGAAGAGCAAACAAAGTCAGCACTTTTGTGAACCAATGAAACTCTTTTTGTGTAGTTAGGAGAAGGTAGAGGGGCGCAGGAAAGAAACAAGCGTCGCTCCATAAAGAGAAAGTGAATAGAGCGAAACCAGAGATGGAAGGAAAGAAGAGGACAGACGGCCTCAAGGGGGACTGATATGCAGAATGGAAGATCGGTCACGGGGAGACTAAAAACTTAGTATTGGGGCGCACCAAGTGAACAGAGAAGTACGCGAAAGGTAGAGATAATTATACATGGATGGATTAGGATTGGTACGCCCCAATCCTGCGTTTTTAGTCTCGCCGTGACCGATCTTCCATTCTGCATATCAGTCTCCCTTGAGGCCGTCTGTCCTCTTCTTTCCTTCCATCTCTGGTTTCGCTCTATTAGACATGATTACAAGGATAGTATAATATTACAAATTTAAATTGAATCATAGTGTACAAATGATCATAGTGAGGGTTAGAGATAATTTGTATTAAGGTAGAGAAGTGTGCATCATACTAAGTATTTTTTGTATCTTTGGTGTTGTAGGAGTGAGGGTTAGAATAGGAATGGAGTGGACACTCCCACCTAGCATAGCTAAAATGAAGTGAAGGGTTTTGGCACGAATGATTAAAACTTATTAAGTAAAATCGAATAGGATTTTGGCACGAATGATTAAAACTTATTAAGTAAAATCGAATAGGGTTTTAAATATGAAATAAAATATAATCAAGGCTCACCATAATTTAGTATTGAATTTCCTTATAGGTTCATGGAATAATTGTGACAAACATTATTTTCAATCCTTTAGTGATTGATTTAATTATCATTGAGAATCCCCTATTATGGATAGTAGAATAATTCCCAACTTTGCTTGATCTTAGTACCATAGTGATAATATTACATAGTCCTATTTCTAATATATCCTTCCTTTAGTTCATCAAATCATTTATATTTATTTGGTTCTTTGGATACCCATGTATATGCATTTGGTTGGTGCTTTTCATGACCCCTATGCATGATTTTGATAGTATTGTGTGTGATGTGTATGATATATCTGTATGCCAAACCCATCTCATTTTTATGTGTTTGTTCCAGTGTTCTTGACTATCCATTTTATCATCTCCTTGTCTAAAGGGATGTCCCTTAGGGTTACACATACAAGTGGTAGACCAATCACCATTAGTGTATAGTCAAATATTTTTTCGTGCATTTTGAAGTTCATGCAAAGGTACCTAAAAATCTCTAGCATTGGTTGTAGTTTTTATTCATATATAATGAAAAAATTTGTATAGTGAGATCATTTTGTACAATTCATGATTCAAGTTAAATTTGTAATATTAAACTATCATTGTGATCATGTCTAATCCATCCATGTTATATATGTGAATACCCTCATTGTAAGCATTTCTAACGTTTTGTTTGTATATGGATTTAATTTTATGTTTTGTAATAGAAATCTCTTGTAATGCATGATGTGAATATGTGTTATTTGGGGCCTAATTTCACTTAAGATTTGGAATGTACATAATGTGTATTATATGAATTGAATGTAATATCCTAGTTAAGAGGATTTAATGGCATAACTATATTTACCCAACTCTTGTAGTTTCTAAGTTATGTTTTGTTGTATGCTTCTCTTGTAGCATTGTAAAAAAGGCTAATATGCTTGTGAATAGTAGAATTTCACCAAAGTTGAAAGGTGTTTTGAATATTTTAAAAATTAAACATGATGTTTATTCATGTTGTAATAATTTGGTGGGAACCATTTA
The DNA here is from genome assembly GCA_007258455.2 of Sequoia sempervirens. NCBI lineage: Eukaryota > Viridiplantae > Streptophyta > Pinopsida > Cupressales > Cupressaceae > Sequoia > Sequoia sempervirens. Next base: position 43,121 of record VDFB02048459.1, read on the forward strand.
TAATCAACAACAAACATGTAGGGATTATGGCTTGTTCACCAAAATTGAAAGAAGGTTTTTTGAATATTTTAAAAATTAAACATAATGTTTATCCATGTTACAATCCTTTGGTGGGAACCATTTATTATTAATAAACATGTATGGATTATGTTTTTTTTTATGATTCAACCATTTTGGCTTGTGTTAGCTTGGTCATGTATTAGGAATTGATCTTTTGACCCTTTTAAAGTTTAATGAGAATTGAATACTAGTTCTAGGATTTGAATATGATGTTATACCTTTAGAGGGTCCTTTAACTATGCTCATAATCAATGTTGGAGTAGAACCTAGTTATTCATTTTTATCTTATTTTCTTATTAGAATTGCTTGTTCTTCCAAAAGGGGCAATTCTACATGACTAAGGATGATTGAATAAGTGCTAGGGGAATTACATAAATGCTAAGGTTAGTTTCTATTTTCTAAAGGGGGCATTCTATCCAATAGGGATGATCCTATCACAATGAATACTAAATTCCAATTTTTAAAAACTTTTTCTAAATAAAAGATGATCATAGGGGCCTATTTTTACTTCCTATCAACTTAGTTTAAAAATTTTAGTACCTTTGGTTGATTATTGTCCAATTCTTTCATCGTTGTTCCTTTAAGTAAAAATGACTTGTCTCTTACAAGACCAAGGTGAGATAATGGATCTCCTAATCATTATAACTCATAGAAGAGTAATATTAGGGTTTGACTATTGTTTCTCTATTTTTGTGATATGAGAATACTTTTGGGTTGAATCACTTGATAAAGTGGTTCTGTCCTTTAAATAGGAAATTATGTCTCATTCCTCCATTCATACTTTTTTATGAGAGGTAGTGATAATTTTCACTTACCCTACCATCGTTAGAGGAATCTTTAACTTCTCATTTGGTCATTCCAATGAGGTCATATCATGATAGTGTTAATTATTTTCTTGTGCAACCATGATTGGTGTATCAATGTCACATTCTACAAGTGTCGCCACAACTTTTTAGTGCAAGCATGTATAGATAAGTTTGTTATAATTGTAATGTGAAAAAATATGTTAGCCCATTTGGTAACCACAATGTCATGTGTTTAGTCTAGGGAAATTACACGCCTCCTCTATTCCTTGCATCCCTATGTATGCACCAATTGAGGGGAAATATACATAACTATTGTTCCTTTGTAAGCATGTTTTGCATGGATAAGCCTATACTCATTCTTATATCTATGGGAGCTATCAAACCATCTATAGAGTCACATCCTTTTCTACATAGTTAGAGCTTTGTATCACTTTCTATAATAGGTAAAATATTATCCAGCTCCCTCTTTTACTTTTGAAAATAGCTCCTTCTTAAGCAAGTCACCATTATTTTTTCTCAAATTGTGTAATTGGTGCTACTCATTGCCTACTTTTCTCTATATTTTCAATTTTAATGAAGTTCGAGGGAAGAAGAATTCACAAGTTGTTCTCTTACTTTACATGGAGTGGAAATCCTTTTAATTCTTGAAAATATTCAATGTAATATGTTGAATGCTTGTTTTAATTTGCATGCATCTACCTAATAGTTTTCATGTACATCAAAATGGGGGTAAAATGTAATAGTAAAAATTGCATACTCGTGCTTTTTCCCTTGTGTTCTGGGCCCGCTTTAGTTAGTGTGTCATAAATGCAATAATCAATGTACATATGACATGTTCGTGTGTAAATTTGGCTCATATCCTAATCCCTACTATTATTAATTCCCATAGTTTCTTCCTTGATTAACAAATTTAGCATACCCTATCTTGGTTTAGATTAATGGGTGCAAACCTAACCTATGCCTATTCCAAAATTATGAATTTCAACCTAAACTAAATTCAAATTTCCTAAAACGGGCCTTTGTTTCATCCCACCCCTTACTAATCATTGTGAGTCAAACTAGAACACATTTATGTTGATTTGTGTGTTTGTTGTTGGATTTAAGGATACCCTATCACTCATTTAAAATCATGTTGGAATGTGAAAAGAACAAAATATAAGAGCTACAAGAAAAACTTACATTGCATTGTCTATCTATGCCATCATTCTAGGACCACTACACACTTTCTTGCTGACTTTGCTTCTAAATGCTTAGAGCTATAAATTTGATCTAGAGCACTAACTTAGGAGAACATGAACTTTGTGATCTGATAGATTCTCCAAAAAAATTTATAGACATTGTCGATCCTTACAACATTCAAATATCAAGGAAGTTAGGTGAATAGGTTACAAATTATAGAAATCAATAAGATTGAGTTCATGAGTTAGAAGATTAGTTCAATGAGTGTTGACCTAAACTAGTGTGACAAACAATGGATTTTTAGAATAAAGAATCTTAATTTAATTTATCTAAAAAATAGTGAACATTATAAAATCATTTCTTGATTTATATTACAATGTTTCTTTACCATCAAAATCTAGCTAAATATCAAATTTAATTTATTTTAAATTTCTATAATTATTTATATTTATAATAATAATCAATCTCAACTCTTTTACTTAAATTAATTTGCATATTAATTAAGTTTAATTATCCTAAATAAATAAGGTTTTGATAATTTCATATAAATCACAAATATCATTAGACAATATGGGATGGTAAACAAAGCAATTTTAAATGTTTGTTTTGGTGTGGTGTTTGCTAACAAAAGAGTTTCCTTGATCTAAATGGGGATTAGTAATTTTATGATTTAGATGAATATAGAGAGATGGGTTTAGTTGTTGAAGACACATAAAATAGCTTGGAAAGAGTAAGCAACATTTTCTTATATGTAAAATAGAGGTTCAACTGCAATCCACTTTTAAGACAAATGTTATGAGTTTGTATGTTTATGAATAATTTTCAAATATTTAGGAATCTAAAACATGGAATATTTATGTTTTTTTAATCATAATCTATTATATACAACTATTTAAAAGCATAAAACGTTTAAATTTTTCTTCATTATAATCTATCATATATACAACAATCTAAAAACATGGAATGTTTATTATTTTCTTCATCAGAATTTATCATTCATATAGCAATCTAAAAATATAGAATATTTATGTTTTTCTTCATCAAAATCTATCATATAAAGAGTAATTTAAAAACATGGATTGTTTAGGTTTTTCTTCATTAAAATTTGATGTATATACAACAATCTAAAAACATAGAATGTTTATAGTTTTCTTCATTAGAATTTGTCATTCATAAAGCAATCAAAAAACATGGAATATCAATGTGTTTCTTCATCATAATTTGTCGTATAGAGAGCAATCAAAAACTATTAATATTTCATTTTTCATTCCATCAAAATCTAGCAAATATACAACAACCTAAAAACATAGAATATATATATATATATAACTTCATCAGAATCCTATCGTATATAAAACATTTTAAAAACATGAAATATCTGTATTTTTCTTCATCCAAACATATCATATTTACAACAATCTAAAAACATAAATATTTATATTTTTCTTCATCAGAATCTGTCATATACACAATTTAAAACATAGCATATCTATATTTTTCTTCATTAGAATATACAACAATCTAAAAATATGAAAGATGTCTATTTTTTTCTTTCGCCATCATGGAATGGTTTTATATTAGATTGATTCACTAAATAACTTACATAATCAAAATCTATTTACATGGAAGATATCTATTTGTTTATGTCACCATCTGCTAAATAGCTTACTTATACATAGTAAGCATATAGTTTTTGGAAGCCATGACACAATTATGTGTAATTAAAAGAGATTCTGACCATCAATGTAATAGAGATCTTTTTATATCTATTGATGTTTCCTCCTGAGAACTATTTAATTTCCCTTCTTCATCTAAAAATGTTTTTTCAAAAATAATGTCTTTGCTTTTACCCCATAGAACCAGGTACAGACCCCCAACTATCAACAGCACACCCATTACACTGTTCAAATTATTAATAATACAATATCATAATATATAACAAACATTAAAAATATTATTTTCTATAAATACAATATATCTAAGAGGAAATGAGACATACTTAGCTAGAGTTTTAAAAAAAATATGTTAATATAATTGAGTTCAGTTATTTATTTAGAAACACCTGCTTTTTATTTGAGAATATACTCAATTTTTTATAAAATTATTTTTAATTAAATAAAATAATTCTATAAAACTTAATGTTAGGTAGATATTATATTTTATTTTAATTTATATATAATTCTATATATGCTGATTAAAGAATATATCATATAAATATATAAAAATTAAATTGTCTAAATAATAACTTTTATAGATGTATATCTATATAATTTGAAATTTATAAATTTATTTATTTAATTAAAAATATGAGATCAAAAAATGTAATTATAGTAGCAGTGGGGTGAAGTGTAATAAAATGAGTGTTAACAAAAAATATTAAAGAATCCACATAAAAAGTAATAAAAATTAAAACACAGTCAACATATAAAATAATAAAACTAAAACACAACTAACACATATTTGAAAAAAGACTTACATCCCACAAAATTAAAATGTTAATACAAATATTAACTCTAAACATTGTTCACATAAACATTAAAAATAATATTCATACAGAAAAATAAAATAACTAGTGAACTATAAATTGAAGTAAATTTTGTTTTTCATTTATCTTTCAAAAAAATATGTGTGTGTGTGTGTGTAATTTAAGAAATAAAAGTACACATATTCACAAATAAAGATGGGTGGATACAAGATCACACCCCGAGAGTCACGTGGGTCATGGTTCAAAATGCAACAATTAGAAAAAAAAAAAGCTACTGAGCGAAAAGAGTAGTAGCACTAGGAGGGGGAGGATCTTGGTCACCCTCGATCTACCCCTTGCATCATCAAGGTCCGAGTGATGTCAAGGACATCCCAACTTTCATCAGTATCTTTATCTTCAGTTTGAGCTAGAGAAATCTCCAAAGCAAGTCAAGGGAACCACTTCAAAAATTAGTAGGTCACCCAAGAGCAACACCAGTTGATGTCCCTACACCCCTAGAAGGCCACCCAAAGGTGGCACCCTAAGGAGGAGCGAAAGCAGAGCTTTGCCAACCAAATCATGACATACCTTTATGACCGCTAGCCCAACAAAGAGGAGCTTAGGACCGAGGAGACTAGGTGTGAGTAGAAAAGTGGATCCTCCCTCTACGATCATTAGTAGGAGAATAGTCATGAGTAGAATCCAAGGATGGGAGAACTCTAGCAACAGTACAGAAGGCATTTCCCAAGTTCTCTAACAGCTCCTGAAGGTGAGCCACTTCTAGGAAAACCTTGCATGTTTGCACCTAGATCTATAACAAAACACTAAAATAAATTATAGCTTTTAGCATAAAGAAAAATATTGTGATCAATAGTGCTATAAGCAAAGATAGCATTTATATTTCCATAAGTTGAAGAGAATTTCCATCCTGAAAGCATGCCAAATATGGGAATATTTGTGGTGAATGTGAGGCCTCCCCAAAAAGAGTCATATGTTAAGAGAAAGGTTTCGTCCTAAAAGGTCAAAAGAAGTCGTGAATCCATGTCCAACGTTTTTGAGCTCTACAACTTAACCAAAAGAGGTGTTTGAAATTCAATTGACCACAAAAGCAATACTGCAAGTCCAAACCCCCTAGA